>CAJRST010013335.1:7714387-7731878 GCA_907169785.1 Menidia menidia
GGATGGATGGATGGATGGATGGATGGATGGATGGATGGATGGATGGAAGGACGAATACCTCAATTTTAAAACTCAAGGGAAATCTTTGAAATACCCATCTGCACAAGGGGAAATATTCTATTAGGTTTTGGATGAAACTGAAGCAATCATACATGATACTGCCAAAGCCTCCTAAACAATGTTATTAGGAAGTTGGTGGGGTTAAAATGAAAAAGTGTCACTGTTGGACTGCAAACCAATATATATGGTGGATATTTTTGGGATATTTGTGAAAAATCAAGAGCTAGGCCAGCTCTACCATGCGTTCATTATTTGCCATCTTTAGCACATCAATTCAAGCTCTGTGGCTCTTTATTTCTGCAGCTAAGGAGAATTTACATTTACACTCAGATTCTGGAGGGGAGGGGGGAAGGTTGCCTGAAACGAACAGCCAATTGGCAGAAAGGCTTATGCCAACAGGAATATGGTGAGTCAGACTTTTTCAGGAGGGAGACAAAAGGTAACAACTTTGGCAAAAGATAAGAAAAATGTGCAAGTGAGAAGCACGGGCATGGAAAAGGTCATGCAGCTGCGAGTCAGGTCAGTTGTCTTTCGCTTCTCCGCTTCCCAGGTGCGGCGTGTGACCTTTCGTGTACCTCCAAAGCTGCTATTTACTCTCCTCTCTTTGTCCGATAAGTTAACATACTCGTCCGACATGCAGACAATGCTAATATTTCGGTGAATCTAATATTTAAACGGATGTAGTCAAGGTCAAGAGCGCGTGATCGTATTGGACATACAAGTGGAACTGGCCTGGTGTGTAACCCCATTAGCTTTTGCAGGCAAACACTTGAACAAGTGCTTCATAACTGAGAGGATAATGTGCTCCTAATTGGCCTCATAAGCTATTCAAATTTGTTATTTGCATCTGCTTATCTAAGCAGTCTCGGTCTCCACAGACCCGTTACACATGCAGAAACAGCAGGTTTGAGAGCGCTTCTGAACACAAAAATATCACAGCAATACCCGAGTCACTGCAGCCAAGCACGTCTTTGTAGCGCGGGTTACCTTGAAATAGAAATGAATTCCAGCTAGACTATTTTTCAACAATGAGTACAGAGCACTTTGTAGCTGCTATGTGTAAACAGCGGATTTTAATTTGTGTGAGTCCAAGCATTTAAAAAAATAAAAAATGGAGCGACAATAACTTAAATTCTGATTAGGTTTGAACGCTCTTTTCTTTATGATCTTGCCCTTTTATTGGTCTATATGTTGTTTCTTGCCACATAAATAGCTCACGCACCTTTTCTGTTTCCATGTTCAATAAATAGCCGTCTATAGGTAATGACTCGCATTTGTGAGTGTTTCTTCACGTAACTCAGTACAAATGAGGATTCTGACTTTCACATACCGTGTAGGAAGGACAAAAGACTTGCTTTCTATTGAGGGTTGGCCCCTATTACATGATGTAGATGTGTGAACGCTATATAGAGACAAGAGACAAAGTTTAAAAAGCTTTAGGAGGTAAGGTGAACACTCCCTGCCTACACGCCATTAAAATAGAAGTGAGAGTGAGGTCAATGGGTCAGCAAACACAGCGTGAGGTGTGCAAATGCTGAATAACCAAGGCTGAAAAATTATTTCTATTCACTAAGTACTTGCAAAGTGGAGCATAAAGAAAAATGGGACGAGTTCTGCTTTAATCAGGGCTGTCACTGAAATGTAACATTGCTTTTGTTCATGTTCTTAATGCCAAGAGATAAAAAATTGTTCTCGAAAACCTCTCGGCAAAGCCTGGGATAAAAGTATGTTATTAAAGCTTTACTCACTGCTCACTTTCTCTGAACTCGGAATTTAAAGCAATTTAAGAGTACCTCTCACAGCCCAGTAAGCTGCAGCCGTCTCCCGGCCAACTGCAAAGTGGTGGTGTCAGTGTCACGGGGGAGACGGTAAGCTAGTCGCACTAAACTGACCATATCTGAGATCGGCTGGTCAGAGTAATTGGCTGGTGGATAACATGGACAAATGGAAAGGGGAGTGACCACCGGTTGCTCAGGTGATTGAAAGACTGCAAAAAAAAAGTGAAACGTAAATTCGGAGAGAAAAAGAAGGTGACAAGTCTGACATTTGATGGAGTTTAGCATTTACCCTAAGTACAGGTTTATGCTAAACTGCCTCAGTACATTACTTTACATTGAGATTTAATTCTGTGTATCAGTGTGTGTATGAATGTGTGAAGCTACTAACTTATTCTGGGGCCATAAATAACCTAAAAGCTGGAGTTGCACGCTTTGACCATACTGCGGTTCCTAATAAATCTCAATGCATCTGTGTAGCGGGAAATAAACAGTTTTCTATCTTTTTCCTCTCGGCAGTTTCCCTTTCACATGAATTCTAATAATCACTGAAGCCAATGCCTGACCCCCAAACCACACATGCTCCTCTAGCTGCATGTATAATATTGCTCCAAAGAATCCCAGGTGTGACTGAGAAAATGATAAGCAGCAGAGGTGCCAGTGGGATATATGGTGATTTCCTGACATTCCCTGGACAAATAAATGCTTTGAAAAGGCTAGGTTAACATAATTTAATAATTCATGGACATTTTTGATTTTTCTAAGTTTTACCTAACAAGAACTGTGGTCATGAAAATAGCCTGCTGCCTTCAGGTCAAATAAGACAAAGCAAAAGCAGAAATTTCCTTGAGTCTGTTTTTCATATGTCCACACCTAGTTCTGATAAATACTCATGGCAGATATACTATATTTGGACTTTCTACCGGAGGCAGAATGAGTTTGATAACAAAGATAATAAAGTGGAAACATTTTATCTAAAAATGTGTATCTTCATACTGGCCTGATGAATGAAAACCAAACTTTGAATATTCAAAATTTTAAAAACGTTTTGTGTATCATTAATAAATAAGTAACACTCAGCAGAAATACTGAATTATGTGCTAAAATACTCAGGCTTTGGCTGATGCAGAGTGGCAACTAGAGCCTTTCATCACGTTATGTTAAAAAAAGAAAAATTTTAATTTAAGGGGACATCAGACAAGTTGAAACTCATTACTAATTAAAATAGAAACGGTTTATCCAAATTTCCTAATGTAGTGATACAACTGATGTGAGGAATCCCAATAGTTTTAATGTTCGAACCAAAAGTCGAACTTTTAACAGACACAACCATCTCAACTGATCAGATATTAAATAATCAATTGATGATAGGCTGAGAGGGAAATTATGATTTCTGTTGGTACCCAGCTGCAGAGAATCTGCTGAAGTTTTGGAGATGTGATGAAAGAAAACTAATCTAGACTAATCCTGCACTCTGCAGCCAAGCTAAAATCCATGTAAAGAATTCACTAAGTGAAGCTAGTAAAAGCCATTATATGGAATTTGTTGACTTCAGAGGCGACTGGCGCATGTATATCATATTATATCTACAGTACAGAGAAGAGCCACCCAGACACTGGGGTTGAATAGTTTCAGCGTCACATGCGTAAAAGGGTTGAGGCTTTTAAAGAAGTACATAAAAAGACCATTCAGACTGCTTATAACTATGAACAAATGAATATACCCCACACTGGGACTGAACTGAAAACTTAAATGATAATAAATAAATAATTCGATGAATAATTTCAACTTCATATATAGGTTTTTTAATAAATATGCAACGTCATCATCAAGAGAAAGTAAAGAATGATAAGAAAAGAGCAAATGAAAAGACTGAACATAAGTCAAAGGGGTGCATTCATCGGACACTTTCATTCCAAAGGGAAACAGAGAGGCATCCTTAGATGGATCGAATCGTTTTGTAAAAGAATCGCGCGGCAAGCAAAGATTCACAGCTGGTTTTTGAACGCGTCTCTGAGTGAAAGTGTGCACAGCCTTTGAACCATTAATGTGACACAGGTCTGTCTGGGAGGATAAGAGTGTGACACCTTATCAGCCTCGAGCCAGAGAAACACACATTAGCAAACACAAACCTCCTCACAGAGTGATAATATGCAGCCTCTTATTGTTTATATAGCAGGGCCAGTGAATGCCTGGTGAGGGGGGGGGGGGAGTGTACACAGAGCTGAGAGAAGAGTGGATGTAGGGGCGGAGAAAGAGTTGAGGAATAAAGAGGAATGAGAGGATAGTTGACAGAGATGACAACGCTGATGAAGCTGGAGGCCAAGGAAAGATGACTTCAATGACAACATTCCCCTGTGAAACTAACGACTGAGGAAGAAACAAGGGGGTGAGTGACAGGACTTAGAGAGCCTGTCTAGTATACAAAAGGACCACAATAGTTTTCCAGGACTCCTGATTTGTTTTGGGTTTTTTTCCCCAGGGGGTGACGTAACGTGACACAAATCTTCAAATAGATCAGTCAGTCAGTCACTGTCAGGGCTGACGAAGAGAGAGAAAACAACGTCTGCTTCCAGTCATACTAGCGGCCAATTACAGAGGAGGGACAGAGAGTTGAGACAAAATGGGAAGAGCACCACTATGCCCACTGTGGGAGCCATGACTGCTCCAGAGGACAAGACAAACAAACCCAGACTGAGGAATAGGACAGAGAAAGATTATCTCCAAGTTTATAATATTTCAATTTGAGCTGCTTGAGTAAAAAGTCTACATGTTAAAGACTCAAAACTCAAATATTCATCACCAAGTTTAAATGGATATAGGCATAAAACATTACTACTGAGCACATGCACAAAGAGCCCATTGTCATAATAACGGAATGTTTTTGAAGTTGCTTCAATGCCAAGCCTCCATACAGACAGGAGATAAACAACAATAATGGCTTCATCAGTCATGGCGGCATTCAGTCACTTAGAGACTGGTTGCTTCTCCCTTAATGTTCCTCATACCTTCATTCAGACTTACTTGTGGAAGTGATGGAGGGTCCCAGGTTGCGATTGTTGCCATTCATGTCAGACAGGGCAGTCAATCAAATGAAGTACTTCTCACTAAAGTCTACACATAGTCAGAACAAAACCTACTGTTTTATTCATTTATTATCTAAAACGCTAACAGAAAGAGAGCAGTTTCCTCAAAAAATGGTTATTTAATTACCTCTGCAACTGGGTGCTGTAGCTAATTATCATAAGACTCAAAAGTGGTACAATGTTATTTACATAATAATGCAATCAGACTGATCTGTCTGGTCTGAAATGAGCATCGACATAACACCTCTGTGTGCGTCTATCCATTAAAGGGACTGGAAGAGATCAGATGATGTTCAGATACGTCTTGAGATCTGAGCAAGTCAGATTTTCCCCCCAAAATGGTCCAGAAAATGGGGGTGATTTACACATGATGCCAGCAGGTTCGGCTGCCCTCCAATTAATGGAAAGCTGCGCAAGTCTGACTCAACAGTGACAAGGGGAAAAAATGACCAGCAGAAAATGCTCATATATGTGATTAATGGCATTGAGATATATACTGTAATATAAAAAGTCAAATGCCCTACACCCCTCTCAAATTTAAGAAAAGGCTAGCCCGGGAATTAGCAGCAGAAATGCCAGGAACATTACTGGAGGGACAAGGAATGCCTCAAGCACATGAAAGAGAGAAATGATTTCCCACCACAACATAATTATCCAAATGTCACACGGTTGTTAACAAAAAAATAAATGAGAATTGACATACAAGGGAAAAAGGGGTTGGTTTAGGGGATGGGGAGCATGGAATGGAAATCTTTTTTTTTTTCCATGCTGAAAACTAGTACTAGATGTGATAAAACGGGGGGGAGGAGAAAGGGAGGAGGAATAACAGAGAAGGGAAGTGACATGGGAACACAGGCCATCAGTCAGTGTGAGAGCAGCCCTGACACCAGGGCATCAATAATTCAGATAACCACCGTTAATGAGTGAGATCCAAACAAATCATCCCTGAACTTACCGGGACAACGGTGAAACATTTCAAAGTGCAAAGCATGGCACTTTCTTTTTTTTGCCCAAAGCTGGCGTTTAAGTAGTAGAAAGAAAACAAAGGGCTTGCAGAGCCATGAAACAGACTTCACCTGAGCTCTGGTTAATGTCCACGTATAGGATTTTGAGTGGCAGGGGGAAAAAACACAGGAGGAAAACTTTGTGAAGAATAACTGAACAAATAATGTGCTGTGAGAAAAAAGGCAGAGAAGGTAATGAGGCAGAAAAACGAAGATTTGTTATTTTTGTACGATTGTGACGAACAGCGGGAGCCCAACAGACATATGCCGACGTCGGCAGTATCGCGTCTACATCAAACCCAGTGTGGTGCCAGGGATGGGATAGAGGATTCTGACACACGTTCACAAACATGCATCCTCTCACAATTAACGTTGTTAAACTTCACACACTGACACCAGCACGACTGAAACTAAATCTATGTTCACTTCAGGGCAGGGAAATTGGCACTCATTTACACAGCGTGGTTATCAAGTAGGATATTAAAGCGTGCCTTTGCTACAAGGCTGCATTTTGCAGTTCAGATTTGACATAATTTCTTCCATCCATTCTTTTTTTTCCCACCTAGAGATGAGAATGTTACACAACTTCCATCCATTCGTTTTCTGAACTGTCCAGTCCATCACAGGGCTACACATCTAGACACAAAGAGACTAACTGTGACACAACTGATTTGTGGAAATAAAAACAGAGGAAACAAGAAATAAAATAATTATTTTTTGGCAAATATTTGTGCTCATTATCTGGGTTTCCTACACATTTCATATAATATACAAAATATACTGTTTATCTGGGAGATGGGGCCAGTGATAGGCTGTTGAGTTAATGCCTCTAGTAGCTGACACCCAGTGAAGGAGAGAATGATCCATTTTAAAGGATAATCCCCTGCACAGAGTGAACCAATGACAGAGGTCCTATCCGGGGCTAGAAGATGCAGGTGTGACAGACAATACTGAGCGGGCTCAGAAGCACTCGAGCACATAGTAGCGGTGGAAGACGCAGGCAGGAATAGCACACGCGGCACACCGAGATCAAGGTGCCAGGATAGTGCACGGAACATCTGTAGAATGGGCTGAAAGTTCCCCAGTTAAAGGGAGGCAGACTCTGGGAATGATGCTT
The DNA here is from genome assembly GCA_907169785.1 of Menidia menidia. NCBI lineage: Eukaryota > Metazoa > Chordata > Actinopteri > Atheriniformes > Atherinopsidae > Menidia > Menidia menidia. The sequence continues at coordinate 7,721,430 of CAJRST010013335.1, forward strand.
GGCAGCTGCAAAACAGGTTTTCTGCTTTACGTCTTCCCTTTAGCGTTTGGTATTCCTTTTTTCACTCTTTTATAAATGTTGTATTTTTCTTTTTTTTTTTAAGAAAAGCACAATGTATGATTTCCAAAGACAAAACAAATGTTAATGGAAAGAAAAACAAGGGGAATCTGTGTTTTTTCACAGCCTGAGGCTCATAAGAAATCCATGGGTAGAAAGATGCGCGGTAGAATCCAGAAGCACTGAGCTGTGGTTTATGCTCAGATGAAGAGGTCAGTAGGAAAAAAAACAAGAGTCAAAACTGCTTACACAGTGTTTAGCTCCATAAGCTCCAGTCTGCAGGTGGCTTTGGTTATGCCCTGAAGGGTCTACCACACTATTTTATTGGGCCTCTGTGCGCAGAGGTAGCAAGCTTTTATTATTCGGATCCACTTATTAGACCGGTCCCATGGTAGTGCCCAGCACACCTCTTCACGATCGCTGGATATATAACTCCCTAGATATTACTCTTCTGGCTTCAAACTAACAGTCTGAGACAGTTTCCTCCTCCACCTCCTGTGACTCTACATGCCTTGGTACAGGAAGTGCTTACATGGACTCTTTCTTTGTGCAGTGGTCAGCCTTAAGACATAAACATAGCACAGTCTATATCTAGAAATATTGAGCTTATGGTGGAAGGATATTGAAGGAAAATAAATATATGTTTCTTATGACTCATGACTAGTTGTTTTTTTCTCAGTCATCAGTCTCAGTTTTTTCTGGATTTCTCCATTTGCCTCTTTTGACTCAGGTAGCATCATGCATAATTCAACGTCTGCCCAAAGAATAACTAAGAATAACTAAAGACACATCCCACCCCAAATAATTCAATGAAGATGACTTTGAGGGGGCAACAGTCATTGTTACACTACAAGCTTAATAAGTATGTTACGATGAAAAGCGAGTCCACTTTCCCATAGTATTGAGTGCTGTTTGGTCAGGGGTTCCCTGGAGCTAGAGGCCTTTTCTAACCCCTTTTTAAGTTCTATTGCAATGGGCAATGACACAATGTAATTGTTGGATATGTTCAGGATTTTTATAACGTTTTTAGGATATTACAAAATCGTTTTCAACTTGAAACGGAATTTCTGCTTGTGATCAGACACTTCTTTAGCTTTATGTTTTCCTGTGGTCAAGCTAAAGCCATTTTGACTAGGGTGATCTAACCATGCGGGTGATGATCCATCATCGACTTCAACATCTTGTCTGAGAGATATGTTGCACCTGTTCACTGTTACTTTACTGAGACCTTAACGTTAGCTCTGTGCAGGCTCAGTTTTTGGCTTTTACTAAAGACGTTCGGTGACAACATCTTGTCATAAAATATGTAGCGCTATTCCAACCAGGCAACTTAGGAGTCCATTGACTTTAATATCAAGGACAAATGCTGAACAGCAGTGGAAACTTCTCGCAGTTTGCTTGAACTCTCCACTGTCTCAGGCTTCATAACAGGATCATTCACTAACGTTGCTTTTTTGTGTAAAGAAAATGGTTTGAAGGTTTATTGGTTGAAAAGAGCACTGCAGCTCCAGTAGAAGAACTAATGCTTCTGCTACATGGATATGCATCAGTCAAATTATAAAACATAGATTTAAAAAAGCCTAAATGTCAAATTGGCATTGGGGGCATGGCAAGTGATCAGTAACAATTTCTCTAAGAAATATAAATGAAAATGTATGGATTTTTAAGAAATATTTGAATCTTTAAAGGTTTTTGCTTTCATATTCCATATGTTACCTATCCCTACTGTCAAAGTCAAAGCGTACACTGGCCACTGCCAGACGAAAGGGCAGTGAGGGGGAAGAAACTGGTGAGATGAATACACAATGCTGCATCACCATTTTGTCTATTTCCAGCAAAATAAGATCTTCCTCTGCCTCCTCTTTCATGGCCCTAGGCAGGCAACAGAGAGTAGATTTCTCAAATTATAACCCTTAATATCTCTACTGTGGCTCACTAAAAGTGTAGCTGCCTGTGAGGCTGTGTGTGCATGTGTGTGTAGTTTCCCTATATCCACAGTTCAGCACATACTCACACACAGATTGTACAGACAGTACAGACCACATTTAAATAATGGCAGGCAAACAATAAAGTTCAATCATTAATAGAGTCAATTTATTATCATAGAAACAGATCAATAAAAGCGGTATGTATGAAATGTTTCAATCATTAGATTAGGAAAAGGTGGCCGTGAAAAGAGCTAAAGCGAACCAAATGTGTATTTTTTGCTGTGCAAATCCCCCCTATTAAAAAAGCAAAACACTTTTTTTTTTCCTGAAACAATTCCATACAGTTTAGGGTAGTGTGAACCCATATATAGTCACTTGAACACATGCAGGTCTTGGGAGTTGACTGGGCAATGTTGAATGTCAAAATGAACATGGAATGTCATCACTAAATTTAACAATCACATCAGTGGTCGGGTATGTGTGGTTTTTAATTGGTGTGTCACTACATCACAGCAAACTGACGGATAAATATGCCATCCTTAATAATTCATATGTTTGCTCATTTCTTCATAGGCTTTTCCTTCAGTGCTTTATCCGTCTGTTTGTTCAAACTTCTCTTGGTCAGCTTTTTGATCATAATTCTGTTGACACCTTCAATTCTTTGCTCATTCAAGTATCTGTTCACCTGCCATCTATTCTAAATCCATTCTCTCACTCCGACAATTAATCTGTCCAATTAATTTTCAATTCATATGTAAAGTCAGCACACAAGAAACGTGATCAGAAGGTACAATTGGGCTCCAAACAAACTTTTTCTACATTTTTGCAGGCAAAGTGGCACAGCGAATGAAAGCCCCAGCATATAATTGAATACCATATTCAACTCGTAGATTAAGAGCTTTAATTATTTGGTGATAACAAGTCATATGTTGATATACCAGTGGGATCCAAGCTGAACCAGGTACTCTGCAAATCTTCAATGCTCCTATCACAGTCTTTGACCCAGCAATTACAGAAGAAGAAAGAACAGCAGTAGCATCAGTGACTAATCAAAGCAAAGTGTGTTGACCCAAAGTAATTAAAAATAAATAAAGCAATAATAATATCAGAAATCTACAGAGCTGCCCAACACTATTCAAAACGCCAACTTGGCTTAACTGCATGAAATAATCTGCAGGCTTTAAGTTTAGTTTGTAGTCGATACTGCAGACTAGTCCCCACAGAGGATGAATGGACGTTGCAGACTGCTCCTTTCTTTCTAATACCTCCACAAACACTGTTTGAACTTCTTTTATAAAAATGAGCAGTTTTCAAATAAATAACACAAACACACTGAATGTTCCATTTCCTTCATATTGTGTCATGATGAAATTGGGTTCATTCTGTCACGGGAGGATCTGAATGTACTTTTTAACTAAATTAACTGATGATCAATATGATAAGGAGAGCGTGAGAGTGCATAACAACAGCAAACTAGAAGGATGAGACCCAGCAGAGAACTGTAACCACCACAAATAGTTTAAACCACGAGGGCATCTCAGTATCCATCCCTTAACCCTCATCCACCCATAATAATACACACATACGATCCCTTTGTCCATGTACATTTGAGTACATATATATTCATTTATTAATCAACTGACCTGGTTCCGAGCCTCCACCGGAAGTACTATTTCTGGTTGCCACTGCCACGAACTGAGATTTCGACTCTCCAAAACTGAGAGCGAACATTATTTTCTCTTCACTTCATTTCCGGTGAAACGTGAATCTAAAAACAGGCATGACAGCAAAACCATCGATCGACCGGTGCATGCAAACCTAAATTAAGGAGGCGTGGATCGTTCTTATTTGGTGAAGGTGAGAGCTTCATTCACACCTGGTCCCTCATACGGTTTAGCTCCGTGTGAGTGAAGCATAGCACTTCCGTACTCCAAAATAAAGCATTTTAATACAAAACTGCAGCTACGGTTGGGGTCAGTCGGGCAATCCTCAAAGCATCATAAGCGACAGCACTAACACAGAGGATAGTTTAGGGCATCTTCCAGGCCTACATGGATTTGCATAATGCACCAGTCAAATTTGACTGCATTAGCTAGCCATAATGATTTACCAAGGCTAGCTAGTCCTGTCAAAGCAACGTCCTCTACAAAGCCTAGACCAGACTTTTCTTTGCGTGTTATCACTTTTGCTTAGCTTATTTAACAGCTGCTTAAGGCTCCTACGTGGCTAATTAAACAAATCCTCCCTCAGATATAACAATAATCACTAGCTTAAAAGCACCGGTGGACACAACAAGCGCATCAGCTTTGATACGTAACAAGGTAATAATCACAGAAATTACACGTTGATAGTTTAGGCGTTACCTCTTTCTTCTTTTGTCCTCCTCCCGGTGGTAGACATAGCACCAGGAGGAAGAAAACACAAAAGACTTGCAGGTTAACGTGGAATTTAGCCCAGACAGACGCCATGACGGAAGGATGCTCTAGCTGCGAGACACGTCTCCGCCAAGAGATTGGATTACAAATCCACCAATCAGAGTCAAACATTTTGATTACGGAAGTTTATGGGTTTTGTAGTTTTTGAGCTGGGAAGAATAGATTTTAAGTTCTATCCGTGTTTCAGTAATAAGGAGGCATTACCAAAAAGCTATGTGTTTATTGAGCTATGAATTTATCCCTGAATACCTCTATCCAGGCTGATAGCGTTTGTCAGACATTTATCTTTACAATCTGTAGTTGCTCACAAGGGAAAGTTTATAGGCTACTGTGTCATTTTAAGCCTGTCATAATAAAGCAAACAAAGTAACATAGGCAAGCCTACATAATAAAAATTATAAGTAAAAGATAGTCACTAAAATTGCAGGGGAGTGGGGGATAAATGCAACAATTTTCTACTGTATTGTTTAAACCTATGGGGGTACAGACAGAACACCCGAAACCACCAAAGGGAGCTGCCACTTGTTTATATCCCTTAATTACAGCTACCTGTCAAACTGCAGGAAAAAGAAAGTAATTAGTCTTTTTTTTTTCATATTAGTCTGATCTGGGAATATGTATAATTCACAGAACACTGAATACTGAAAAACATGTGATGGCTGAATAACTAAGAGCAATATCCCTCAAGAAATCTGTCCCCTACCGAACCATTTTTCAAAAGTATGAAAGAAAATTAAGTCAGAAGCATGGTATGAAGAGTTACTCTCTTTGCAGTCACTCTTGTGTATTATGGATTGGGTGAATGTTGGGGGGGAGGGGGGCGTGTGTCACGGTCTCCTGATGAAATTACACCTGAGCATTTTCCAACTAATGTAATCCAGTGCATTAGCCTGGTAATAAATATTTCTTTCAAAACATAAAAACATGACATACTGTTTGCAGGCAAGTGCTCTTGATCAATCAGGTTTTTAAAAGGCCTACACCTTGCTGCAAGAAAATCAGCCCCCAGTACAATCACAGGTTTTCAGCAAATTCAGGAATAAATAAAGAAATATGTAAATAAAAAAAACTGATTGCATTACAATGAAAACATGGCAACCTGTTTGAAAAATAAATTCCCAGCTGTATGATCTAATTCTCCAATCCAGAGGAAAGGTAAAGGAAGCGGTTCATCCAGTTTACCCCCATTCATTACTCAGGCATTCTCCTGACAGTTTGATGGTTTAGGTTTAGGTGGAACTCTCATGAGGCAGGCAACTTGGACAAATGGTCCTAATTACACGCAGGATGATGTTATGCTGTAAAACGTAATACTCAAGCCTTTCTGAGTGGGGTTTGCATGTTTTCCTATTTTTAATTGGTGAAATCTTTAAATAGCAAAAATACGCACAAAAACAGTTCAAGAGAAATAAACTAAGAGATGAATTAATGCCATGAGCGGAATGCAAAGCATTCCAGATCAAGTTAATAATAAACAGCAAAGTAGCCAATACTATAGTTGTTAGGGTAGTTTATAAAAGGTCTATCAAGAAAATCAAAGATATGTTGCCAAGGTAAAGGTGTTATACAACTCTTCTGTTGCCCAGGGTACGTAAGAAAAGAGAGTTGCTTTCAAACTATGTGCCTTGTGGTAGTTGAAATAATATGATGCTCCCATGAGCTTTTGCATTCACTGCAGCAAGTAAAACAAACAGCTGTACCTTGTATTTGAGAAAAACAATACAGTTTCTATCAGAGGAACATTTTAAAATGTGCAGTGGGACAGAGAATGATGGAGAAGCATGTTCAATGCTGTTGGTGCTATTGTACAGACACATAATGGATCTTTATAGTAGGTATACTTCCACTCTAAATTCTCTGATGGAGACTTAAGTATAGTCCACTGATGTGAAGAAATTAAAGGAGCTTCATGGTAACATAAGAGTAGAATGAGAGAAATGTGACCAACAAAAGTTTGTAAAAATCTAGTAATTGTTGAAGATTTTGATCGGTGTTTAACTCTATCAGTAGATAGAGGCGTGAGAAACTATTTATGCTGACTGGAGGCAGAAAAAGAAGGAGAAGAAAGGTGGGTTATGTCATTCCCAGAAAGCTCTGCATTGGGTGCCCATATCTGAGGTCAGACACTCCCTTATTAAAAATAACAAGCCATAAGAAAAATGATTAATTGCCTGACAGCATGTTTATGGAAAGAAATAGGGAAAGTTGGGGTGGGGGTGGGATGGGGGCAGCCCAACTGACAGCAGAGCAGGAATCAGAAGAGTGCAGGTAATGCATTACCGAGGGAGTGCAGCACTAAAAGACTATTTGTGGTAGAAAGCAGTGTCTGGGCGTAGACTGGAACTGTAGTCAAAGAGAGAATACGAAGGATGCAGAAAAATGTCTTTCAAAAAGCACAAGGCATTGAGAGAGGAGACAATGTTCAAGGCAAACGGAGAGGGAGGAGCAGAGAGCGAAAGGCATTCATTAAAGCGATGTTCGTTATCTCTGACCAGCTCAGTCAACAAGTGTCCCTGTGTTCTCTAGAGTGCTCTTCAATAGGTCTGCACTTCTAAAGGTAAGGATGAGAAAACCGTAAAGGGTTGGTATGGGTTTGCTTAAGAGCATGCGGTCATCAACTATCCAAGGTGTGGGCTGTGTGATGCATCCATACACACCACCTGCTAACGAAGATGTTAGAAATACTGAAGATGTTTTAAAGAATAGATTTAACAAACTGACTGTTTAAGTCAGGAGGATTTGACATAAACTGAGAAGTAGTCGAAAACTGTAGAAAATATGTTTGTCTGCGAAGGTGGGTTTGAGTGGACACAAGATCTATGCCCTTAACTCCCAAAAAGTTTGGATACCAAATAAAAATTAAATTCCAATTCAAACAAACTACATTTAATTGAAAGTAGTTGACGGAACTGTATTTTGGTTTTTTTTTATTACTTCTGTTTCTCATGTTTTAGTTTCCTGGGTTTTATTTCATTAGTCTTTGGGTTATGTTTTTGTTTTATTTTGATGTCTTTTCCTGGTTCTGGTTTCCTGTTTTATTTTGGTGTCTTTCGTGCTTTCCTTTGTCTTCCTCTTGGGTCTCAGTTTCCTTCACTCTGTTCCCTTCTTTGCTGATTATCAGTGCACCTGTGTTTCCCTCCTTGGGTCTTGTATTTGGATCCTTCCCTTTGCCACACCTCAACCAATGCCTGATTATCTCACAGAAACACATTTTGTATCTTGAAAAGCATTATTTTGGTAACAAGGGAGATAAAACATGTATCAATCCATTATTTCCAACACATGATGTGTATGCACATTGTGGGTTTTGGCCAGTAAAGCTGCTGCAAACCATTTTGTATTTGAGCTTTTGAATTGTGTGATATAAGCTTGGTGGGTCCTCTGCTCACCGGTCCGGAGGACACTGTTCATTAGTCATGATAAGAACTTAAAGTTCAGAGTTGTCAATGTTTTGCATTTTGCATGAATGAAACTATAATTTACTTGGACAAAGAAAGGGCTACGAAATATGTCTTTTTGTGCATGATTGAATGTATTTCTGTTTGAATGGCATCGCTCTTATTGTCAACAGAAATGTTAAAGGAGGAGGTATTTGCTGCGGTTTAGACTGTAGAGAACTGCTGCCAAACAATGGATAGCTCACAGCGAGAAGGTTCCCAGTTCAAAGCACAGCTGGGGGCCTTTCTGTGAAGAGTTTGCATGTTCTTCTCATGTGTGTGTGTATTCTCTACGGGTTCCCCAGCTTCCCCCGACACTCTAAAAACATGCATGTTAGGTAAACTGGCATATCTAAACTGCCTATAAGAGTCTCTGTTCCTCCTCTGCCTCTAACACCTCTGTGTGCCCCTGTGATGGACCGTTGGCTGATCGATGATCTTTGGCTGAATTATTTGAGAGTTGTCTGCAATGTAAATCCACATGTGCCGTTTTGTACCTGCTGCATGGCTTAAGCATCATGTAAAAAATTCATGGTGCTGACTTACTGGTTTCAGCCTGGTTTTGGATTCAATCAGGCAGCGGTGTAGAGATTCTAAGAGTGATGAACAGAGGTAGAATTCAGCAGAGTAGCATGACATTAGGTAGCTGGGCTCCAACACACAGCAGCCCAACAGAAGAAGCCATATTGATATATGTTTAAAATAACTTTGATGATTTTTTAAAATTTTGTATTAGACAATATGACGATCCAACAACCTCACATTTGCTAAATGTAACTTTTTGTCCCTCTAACAACTTTGAGTCACTGATCCAATAGCACAGAACTCAGGGCGGAGATTTCGGCTCTAGAAAAGTGATTTAAAGACTATGTATTATCCATGAAAAAGTGAGGTGCTATGACCATCTGATTCCATGAAAATCCTTTGCAATGCATTCTTCTTTACCTTCCAGCAGATGTCCTTTTATCAATATATAGACTTTCCTCCCCCTCTACTTATTTATTATTAACCTTTTTTCTTATTCAATCTTACATTCTTTCCCCCACCTAATTTTTTTTATACCTATACCTCACAAGTGTAAGATAATGACCAGACCTAGTGGTCAGCAGGCGGCGACACCTTGTTAGGCAGGAGAGGGATTTGGACAGCTTTTCGCCCTGACAAAGACAAAGGATAAAAGAAGAAGTTTCGTGGGATTATAATTACGATCAGCCTGCTCTTCTGCTAGGAAAAAAAAAAAAAACTCCACACTTCTAATATTCACGGAGGCTCTCTCTCTCTCTCTCTCTCTCTCTTTCTCTCTCTCTCTCTCTCTCTCTCTCTCCTTGTCCTTCTCCAGTGCGCGCACGCTCCCACGCGCAGTATACAGCAACCCCTGACTTTCAGCAGAAGCCCTCTCCCAACAGCCTCTGCATTTAAATCTCACTCCTGACTTCAGTGGCAAAGCAGCATTGTCGATTCATCTACTTGATTACCACCCCACCCGCCCCCCCCCCTTCCTCCTCCGCACACACACACACACAAACACACACACACTTTACGCAAACATGCATTTGTACGTCAGTCATTGAAATAATATACAGCACCCTTCCCTTCTTCTCTCGTCTCAACTCCAGCTGCTCTTACACTGTCTCCTCTCCCCACCGTTTCCACCAGCATCCCTCTCTCTCCATCCTTCTCTCTCTCTCCCTCTCTCTCTCCCTCTCTCCCTCTCTCCCTCTCTCTTCTCCTTTTCTTTCGGGGGTAGCTGACATCTCTGGCGGTTTGCCGCATGGAAGTCGCCCAGGCTAGGCTGAATATTCCCTCTGTCGTCCGGACCTTTTACTCTCCAGTTGCCATCCCTCTGCGAGAGCAGACACCACACTCAGATTTCGCTGGGATTCAACGGGACATTTACGGCATCTTATCCGCTGACCGACTGTGCACGGGAGTCTAAATCCGGGCTTCATTCCACCAGAAAGGGGGGGATATTTCTCGTACTTCTCACTCAGATGTAACAACAGTAAAAAAAAAAAAAAAAAAAAAAAAAACCTACCTGGAACGTCAAGTGCGTAAAGCTGCAGTTTCGAAACATTACGCACGGCTAACCGTGCTCCCTTTCTGCCCATTTTTTTTTTGTATTCTCTCTACCCCTGCACGGACAGATCGGGGGCTGAAGGCTGTAGGGGGGTGGGTGGGGGGGCTTCTGTGGTGTGGAGTCCTGATTTTACCAAGCGACCCACCGGGAGGCTCTTGAAACTGAGAAAAATCCGTCGCCCTACTGGAATATCAATATCCTAATTCTCACAGCAGCCCAGGGGATGCCGCAGCAACGTTTGGGACTCTAGAGAGCTCCCTAACTTTTGGGGGGTCAGTTTAATCTTATCCCCCCCCCACCCTCTCCCAACGTCTCTGCTTGTGAGACTTCTGTTTGATTTGCAGCTCTACACTCTCAGCCATGGACCGGTCGACGTCTTTGGATATAGAAGCGCTCAAGGTAAGATGCTCTCATGGCGAAAAGCGCCAACTTACTCCGGAAGAGTGAGATCCGGTGCCCCTTCTTGGATGGGTAAATGGATGAGTGGCTTGTTTGGGTGACTGGGGGGGGGGGGG
>CAJRST010013335.1:7731978-7756253 GCA_907169785.1 Menidia menidia
GGGGGGGGGGGGGGGGGGGGGGGGGGGGGATGATGAGTGACAGGTTAGTGGATAGAGCTAATCCACAAGTGAGTCTTTGATGGAACGTGAGGGGGTGAAGCTGGGATGCTGGCCGGCTGATGACGGACGGCTGACCACGGAACGGGCATTCTGATGCAGGGTCCTGAGCCTCTCCTGCTGCCCGTTTATCGTTTTTCCACACTCGTGCTTCCAGTACGTGCATTATGGGTTAAAGGAATGGGGGAGATAAGGTGCACGTTTGCGCTTTTACGGAGACTTGTTTCGGCCGTGAATGGGACACTAGATAAACAGTACTTATGTTGCCTGACTGTGGAGCATTTACTGTGCAAATGCTTCTCCCAGAACGGACCCTTAACCCGTCATTGCATCTTTTCTTCCATCTTCCATGTCTGTGGAGTTCATTTCTATTTCGAACATTGCCAGTCGAAAAGTGAAGTCCACGTTTCCTAAGTACCCAGAGAAGATACATTTTCTACCTGTGTGCGTTACATGGTGGCTGGATGAGTGTTCTTTTCTGAGAGTCAGTGTGAACGTAAAGAGATCTGAGTCGGTACTTACTTATCTCATGCTGCTCTGTTTTCACCTGAAGGCATCCAAAATCCTTGGGTTCCTCTTTAAGTGGCAAAAAAGCACCATACCTGCGGTTCCCTTTACTTTATAATAGCCTGGATCACATGTGGCCCTTTTTGAGTGACACAAGTCAAACAGAAATGAAAGGTCACCGAACCACATGTGTACACATGTGTATTGCACATCTGTCACAGCTGTCATGTGAACCTGAGTTGTGGAAACGTCTCTTTTCCATGCGCTGTTCTTAACAAACGATCGAATAAATCAGGAAATCGATGAGATCCCCCTGTGGTTTGACATTTCAAGTTGCATTTATGCGATCACATTTCTTGGAAGGGGACCTTGATGGTGTGCTGATACGGAGCTGCAAATTGACATTGACTTAACTGGCTGGTGGCAGATTCAAAATATAGGAGTTGACATTGTGGTTTTAAAGTGAGCAAAACGTTTGCGGATGAAGCTGACCTACAAAACCGTGGACGGCGCTCAAGATTGTGTCGTAGTTGGTACGCCAGATCTCTTTTTGGTCCGTTAAGATCTCCTTGGCATATACTTCACCTTGGTAATCTCTGTCAGAAACTCGTCGATTCAAAAACTAGTTCCCTGTATTTGACATTACTAACTCGGTATTCCCCATTTTGTAGTAAACAGAAACTCTTTTTATGTGTTTATAATTGACTGGTTGCCTTAGGATGATATTATATTATATCCTTTGTTCATTCTCATCTTTCACTCTGACTGCGGCTGCATCTAAACATAATGCTGTGATTGAGATGATACATAGAGTTTTTCTTAAAGAGGAAAAACTAGTCTACACTCAGCTGGGAAAGGGAATAGCTAACTCGCCAGCTAATTAATAACAAAAAGTAATTTAATATTGATAAAATTGATGCTTGTGGTTTTGACAAAATCAACCCGGGCTACCTCTGAGAGTTGCATTGCCCGTATCGTTGCAGAGAGTTCAGCTACTTTTGTGTTTACCCTGAAATTAGAAACAAAAATTGACTCAGGAGGAATAGACTGAATTTGAACGGAATACATAAAAAGCAGGATATCCTCCTCTTTTGAATTGATTCAATTAACTAATCTGATGTTAATCTGACAAATAAATTGCCTCAAACCGTGTTGCAAACAGTTCTGTTGCCTGATAGGAAAAAAAGGTTACTTCTGGGATTGCCTTGCTGTGTGGACTTTATATGTTCTCTGTAAAAATAGACATGGATTGAAGCTGTCATATACAAATGTCAAAATTTAGAAATAATGCATTTAGTCACATAAGATTTCAACAATATCAGATTCTGGTCAAACGTCTTCCATGACCGGAAGAATAAAACATGAATATGCATGTTTATCTGTCCTGGTGTAAACCAATAATTCATAACCTATAACTAAAAGAACAAAAAAAACAACCAAAAAATAAAACAACTTACCCATGAAACCAACTCCTTATGTGTGTGTGTGTATGTGTGTGTGTAGGAGTGAGTGTGTGGAGGTTTGCTGGCCAGCTGGCCTTTCAGACCTCAAAAATAAAAATAAACCGGAGACAAAGCGATATATACTCAGCAGTCCAATCTAATAAAAAGCTTTTTTTTTCAGTTATGTAACTGTGGATCTTGAGTTCCAGTGGGCACAAGCTTGGATCTCAAAAGAACAATCCCAATAATGAAAACTACACAAGGGCGACATCGGACAGTTGAAAGACCCTGGACGAACCTTTGCATTTATTTGTTTGTTCCTTCACGAGTGTTTGTTTGGATTTGATCAAAAGATCCATGTGCTTGTAAATCAGCGCAGGTTTCAATATCAATGGAGCAGCTTAAGTGCTATTGATCTGTCGTAATAGCTGCACCATAAATTGTATGCACTACAATAAAGGCAGTCAGATTGAATCTGACCCTCTGGGTCCGAGGCTTTTGACTTGTTACTGGAGCATACATTTCAAAAGCAGAGTAGATTAACTTTGAAAGTGCAAGACACTACAATAACTGTGATATAATTAGCTGGCGTCAAATTAATTGTATGTCCCCATATTCTTAATATCAAAATGCATAAAAAAGTTTATTGAACAGTTATTGTTGCAGTCACAAAAAGTGGCAACAGCAAGGCGCTTGAATCATGATTCCAAAAGCTTAAAGACTATATTAGAATTAGAAGGCCCTCTAAATGATAGTTGACCATTTGACGGTTTTTAGTCTAGACTTTTTTCTTTTCATTAAATCTTTCCACTATTTTTCAGTCCAGCATTTTTTTCTAAGATAAATGAGAACTCCCAAATGAAGGTTAGTTAACTGCCAAGAATGCTGATAAAAGTACTTGGTCACAATGCACTGGCACTTGCAGTGTGACTGTTTTCACATCCTCAACTACGTTCGGTAATGACCCAGAGCCGTAACAGTTACGTTTTTGGCCACAAAGTGTCCCATTCTTTGCTGTTTTGGGGTTCAGCGCCTTTTTTCCAAGGGCACTTCAACAGTAAGGTGCTGAAAGATGGTGGAACATTACTCATTCATTTAAGCCAGCCAGCCCACGAGCCTGCTTCTCTAACCTTCAAGCAAGCGTGATTCCTCATTTGTGTATCATCAGTTCAGCTTATCTGTGGCGCATGTATAAAGAGCACAGATGAAGTGATAATTTAGTGTGATACAGAGTGAAAAAAAAAAAATCATACGGCCCCGAGAGCCATGTGTGCTGAAGCTGTGAGCGTGATATCCGTTCAACTTGAAAATGAGGTACTGCACTTTGAGGCAAATGGGCATGATTCTTATTACAGAGAAGACTTTCTCAAACATTTGCATACATGCTCTTTTATTTTTTTTAAATTCAATACTCATATGCTGTGATGCATTAAGATAACTGAGTGCAGCACTGAATTGATAACTAAGTCTCCCCTGTTTGCCAAATGAAGGTATTGATGGATGCATGTAAATTTGACTACATGGCAGTTTCTGAGCACGTGGGATGGAATAACGCACTGCTGACACAGTGGTGCATATCCAATATCTTAATATTTAATGAATATATGTAAGCAAGATATAATACTGGGATACAACAATCGTAGAATCTAAGGAAACTCACTATTTACAATCCTTGAACTAAGATAGGCTACTGGCCTGTGGTTGACTTATGTGACAAACTCACAGGAGTTGGTGTTGAGAGAATTATGTGATTACCGGTCTTGGCTCAGACTTTACATATGTTTTAATTTCTGTGATCGGAAGAATATTCATTCTAGAAATCAGCTGCAATCATATCAGCGGAGGTGATGTACAAGCAAGTTGTTATTCACTGTTGAAATGAAAAAAATCTGTATATTTTCCTTTTGATCTCATTGCTTCTGATATACAGCGTATGCTTTGTGAATGCACAATGAAAGCATCGTCTCGGTATTTGTTATTAGAAATGCTCCTATCTCATAATTGCAAAGAGCACATCCTGATGCAGAAAAATGGTGTGATTCACACATATCAGTTTGTCACCTCTTTTGTTTTCTGTAGTGTGCAAAGACAATGTGGAAAAGGAAAAAACGTGAGGAACCTCACAAAATTAGCCGATCATTCCTATTATCTCTACCCTACTTAAGCTAGTCCCTTGGGCCTTACAATACTCTACTGAATGGAATTCACCAAATTCAGTCATCACTTTAATTGTTTGTTATCTGTTCTTGCAAGTAGTCTGCTTCCATTACAATGTGTCTTTCTATATATGTGTGAAAAGCAAAGAAAAAGAAAAGAATAATCAGTCTTCTTGGGAATTCTTTCTTGATGTATTTACAGTATGTGAGTACATTTTTGTATGCTCATTTCAAGTAGGAGTACTCAAAGGATTAATAGCCAAAGGGCCTCTGTTGGCCTTTTAAAGGTTAAATTCCTGTATTTAGACTGTGCATGTGTGCGTGCATACATATTCATGTTTGTTAATGCGGTTTTGTTGTGTTTGTTGAGCTCCAGAGAAAAGCAATTCACTTTGCTGTACCCCCTCACCTTCATATTGCTTGCAGATGTGTGCATGCTTTTTTGTCTACATATGAGCTCCCCACCACTCCACTTAATGAGATGGCTGAGGCTAAACTTAACCTGCAGTATTGTACATAGCAGAATTTCAAAAATACATACAGTTTGCTGAGCAAATCTATTGAAGTAGTGCTTTTCTGCATATTGCCAAGAAAATTTGATTTTTATGCCATGTTCTGCCGGCATAGAATCTTGGTCATCACAATCTTTGAGATCCTTAAGGCTTTCTATTGGATATTGAGGATGTTTTACCATCTCGCCTGTAGGGCTTCTTTGGCTCTGTGGAGTATCAACTTTTAAGCAGAGAAAGTCACATGTGTCACTGAACTGACACTGTTTGCCACATTGTCTGTTCTATTCAAACCTGATTACAGTTAATCCTTTCTTTTAGGAGCCATTTTGTGCTTTCAATATTCATGGATCAATGTGAAGTGGCATAAAAAACCCCGAAATGAAACGCTTTTTTCTGAAAATGGTACTGTACAAGGTTTGGATTGAAAATTAATTGGAAAAAAATCATATAAATATCAAACTTTCTGATATTTGAATGACACAGCACAGCCGCTGAAGAGCAGTAAACTACACGATAAGTTAATTGTCAGAAACAAAAAGGCATAGCCTAAAACAAAAACAAAGAAATATTGACATTATTGAAACAACCTGACAGACTTCAAGGTTACTGAACTGCTTGCTAAATAAAGCAAATTTCATTATTTGTAGAGGTACTGGCACTACCAGGCAAGTGTTTTCACAGAAGCTAATACATGCTGCCAGCTAAGCTGTGTGCTCTGCAAGCAAATGGTGTTGCAAGCTAAGCACACTGCATGAAATCACATGGAGAACACTAACCACATTCAAGAAGAGTTTACCCAAGCATGCAAAAGGTTTTAGGGACTCGTGAACTTTCGTCTGGGTGGAAAATACTGACAGAAGTCGAATGTAGGGGCGCTCTGTGAGCTCAGAGAAAACTACTGTATGATGGAAGTCGCTGGAAGACTCCGGAGTCCACAACACTGCTCAGTTACAATAATTGCACACTGAACTGAAGATGCACACACATGCAAGGACACACATCCACAGCCCTGCGGACCATCACTTACTACTAATAACAGCTTACAGGGTGAAACGCGTATAAGCATTAACATATAACCCTTCGTGTTTACGGAAAGTCACAAAAGTGAATACAAATCCATTTGCGTCAGTTGTGTTTAGTTTGTGCCTTGGCCCCTTGATCACCACTCATGACAGGACTGATACAAACACACATCAATCGCCGTGGAACCTTAAGCTCCCCCTACGAGTGATCAGTCTTAACAATGACTGATGCTTTGCCTCCGAACCTGCCACTCAACCTTTCCTCTGTAAGCCTCAGGGTACACGGAAAATGGTGTAGAAGTGTGTTTCTGATAGTATGTGTGTGACTTTTACTTCCAATGTTTGCCAACCCCCCGACACGAGGGAATACTTGGTCCACTTCATGTTCTGCTCCTGCAACTACACCCTCCCTCTTGCACTACAGTCATTTTGATGTTTGTATGTGTGAAAAAATGTGTGGATTCACAGATTCCATGCATTACGATAGTTTGATTACCAATCGTATTGCTTTAGCTATTGGAAACATTAGAACATATGTAATCCAGCCTTTAACCTCCATTTGTTCCATTTGCCACAAATCCTTTTTTGACATTCACTGCTCACAAAGCAAACAGTGTATGTTCTTAGACATATATGAACATGTAACATAGCTAGAGAACTGAGAGCTTCATCATCTCAAATATGATGGTACACTTTACTGGTTTGGAAAGGAGGAGACATTTTCTTTTCTTCGTCTCAGTGGAATATCTGCTGCAGGTATATTTACTGCTGATTCAATAAACAAGTTTCCCCAAATCTGTCATTTACAGTTGGCATTTTGAAGAAAATGAGGAAGCTACACTCGGCCTGATTTTAATGCACAACAGAGCCAGCAACGCTGGACAGCTGAATGAATAAAAACTCCAGACAAAATATTATCCGTCATTGGGCTCACAATTGTCAGCACTCAAAACAAATGAGCTGGGTTTTTTTCTTTTTTATGTATCCTTTGTGAACTGAAGTTTACAAGGATTAATATTCCTTAGGCGTTTTAATGAATAACAAATCTTAGAGATATGTTTTCTTTCTTTTATTAAAGGCAAATAGATATCAATGGAACCCATGTAAATGTCTCAATGAAATAAACACACACGGGTCTACAGCAACAACAGGCTATTGTCAGTGATAACATTCAGATGGTCACAGTCCAGATGGTCACAGTCCAACCCAGGTCAGTCACTGCTGCATTACTGGCCCAACACTGTGACAAATGAGAGAACCAGTCATGCGCGCTTACACTCATCTATAGGTCCATTTTGGTGTCACCAGCTAAGACACACCAAGTAGATGGTCTGTCTCTCATCACTAAACACAATATATGTGTGTAAATCGTCACAGTAAGTGTAGATGTTAGAATCTGCGGACACTACAAATAGGAGTAAGTCTCTAAGGCCAAATCCTCGTAAAAATGTTTAGCTGAATTCAGAATGATCAGTACTACTACTACACAAGACTTTTGGTAAAGTGTGTCGTTGACAGCTTAAGTTTTATGATTATTCAGCCTTGATGTAATTTATTGCTCTGATTCTGGCTTTGATACTGCATACTGGCTTACCATGTGCATGACCGAGATGGTTTTTACTCCCCTTAAAATCACTTAAAGCTGCTTCCACATTAGCCAATACAGGATAGATCAATCCCCTACAACATGCCTTTCCATCACAGACATGATACGTTTGCGATATGAGGTATATGGCTCAACTATGGAACTGTTCTATTCATCATGACCATCACTGTCTCCTTGTCCAGCAAGAACAGCTTTTGGAGACTGCTTTACACAGTGGGGCTAAAATAGGACTCACATTTGATATTGGCCACATTAATTTAATTGTTCCCGACAAAATGGCTATATCATTTGGAGATTATTGCAATATGAGTCGCTCTGTCGACACCCATTTTTTTTATTCAAAACTGAACTATGCAACAATGACGAGGTAATAAGGGCCTGGTAATTATTGTCTGATCCAGCCATGACAGGCTAATGATCACCTGTGTTTTGTCCATTATACAAATCGCTGCCTCTTTATTGTGGCTGCAGATTAGACACCAACAATTTCTGACGCTGATTATGTAATGCAGGTGAACGTTTTTAGCTACAGGGACACATTTCAACTTAATTTATTATTCCTTACTCTCCATATAGCCTACTAAAACAACACATTTCTAGGCACCTTAAATCAGAGATGAGAAAATGTTCACTTTGATCTTACAATTGATTATTGTTAAAACAAGAAATGTTCAATACAACCTAAGCAGTTACATGTGCCATTACTTGATTCTTATTCTTATGTGTTGTAACATCTTTACACCCTGTAGGGAGTATATTTATCACTTCCCTGCAGGAGACCAGGTATGATCTGGCCTATCTGAGATGTCAAATCCTGAGACCTTGGAAGCAACACTGAAATGACAGCGTAATATTTTACTTTTCAGAAGCCGTCCTGCTCTGTCTGTTACCTCCCAAAGCTCAGACTGCGTGCACTCATGTCATACACTTTAGTCAAGATCACATTCAAAGGAAATATGAGCCAAGAGGATTCACATTGTCAACAGTCAGTGCAAGCCAGTGTGGTTCAATGTTGGTTAACCCAAACCTGTTTGCTCCTCTCCTCTCCAGTCCATCCAGTTTATTTATTCAATTCAGTAAGTGTGTAGCAATAGCACATAAATTACACATGCTTTTCTTACGTTTTTCACTTAAAAAACACCTCAGATCATGCACTTGGCATGGTACAATGGCTACTATGGGTACTAATAAATCAGTTTGGGCAAAACAAAATCTATAATTTAGAAAAAAAATCATTCTTGAACAACTTGATATACTGGTACTATCTTCAAGCTGTAGTGGTTTGTTGTCTTCAGGTGAAACCGTTCTGCTTCTATGTAAAAAAAAAAAGTTGTTCGTAGCCTTGTAGAAAGTCATGACTTGTTTGTTTTTTTTTCATGGAGATTTTTTGAAGACAGAGTTCTGACCTAGCAAGTTCAAATGTAACCTTGTCAAGCTATTTGCATGTCTATAGCAGCGGAGTGGAAGATGTCCAGGTATCTATTTAATTTCCCTCCTCAGTCCTTGCTTGCAATGGGAGCTGTTATTTGAGTGGTATCTTGTTGGTGGCATGCCATATGAGCCAGCTTCATTACTTTTAAGCTCCACTTCCAAGGCCCACACACACACACAAACACACACACACACAAAAACACACTACACACACACACATACACACACAAAATCACTATAACCAGCCTAAAAGGGTGTCATTTCCACAGGGTGATAGCAATGCTGATATTGTTGAACAAACGTGTACATTCAATGACAAAAGTTACTTTAGCTGCTAAATCTTAAAGTCCTTAAAGATCTTAAAGTCCACTTCCACAGGTTGGAGAGTGAGGGACAGTCAAAAATTCCAATGAGACAGCTGTGGAGTGATAGGAATCATGATTGGAAACAAATATGAATATTGCAAGCATACAATGAAGGCTATTCCTTCTTAGCTGCACTTTTTTTTATGTCCCAGCAGTATCTGCTGCATCTTTTACTGTATTCCACCAGCCGCACAGTGCATTTATCTGCTAGCTGTATCTGCCTTCCTGTCCCTCAACCCCCGTGACAAGTAAATGATCTCTTCACCTGCTGTGACAGCGCACTTCTAAAGTCTGTCACTTCTACAGGGCAGCCGAGGCCACACACACACACAGACTGAACACACCGGCACATGCGTGCGCACACACAGCTACGTACAGGAAACATGCAGTCACGTTACACACATGCCGGGATCCCGCGCGCACAAACAAACGTTTTTAGTCAGAGGGGATTCTCGCCCACTCAAGGACAGAGTGGAGACATCTCATCATGAGGCAAATGAAGCAAGAGTGGCAAGGAGCAGAGGAGGGAAAGAAGAGAAATGGAGGGCTGGATGGAGCAGAACGCCAGCACAAGGTGGAGGGGGATGAGTGGAGCTATCTACCACTGAGGCGACCGGGCATCAGATTTAAGGGGGATGACAAAGGCTCATAGTAATGTTGAAAGGAAAAAGGAAAGAAAAAAAACAAACCTGCGAGTTAGGATTTGAGAGTCAGACTGCAGAAACAGAAAAAAAGAAAAATACCTTGACCTCCTCTACCATGCATTAATGTGCTTTACATGGCATACCTCTTCTTAAATTATGAAGGATTACATTTTCAACATAGACTACACCAACCAGAATTTTTTTTTTTCTATCTTGGGTATGTATGTATGTAAGACCGTATTAAAACGTTCTCACAAATAAAGTAATGTGCATCGACATGTTCCCAAATTCTATTGTGAGTTTGAAAGTTCACTCACTTCATCTTTTTGTGGGTTATAGGGTGCCCTTCTTCTTGATTAATCCCAGTGGACGAGTGTTCACATGCACGGTTCGGTTTGAATCACGTCTTGGTCCTGAAAAAACTCAAACAAGCCCTTGGAAGATGTACAAAATCCCAAGACAAAAGCCCTCAGACAATCAACAATTTTGAACCAGCATCCTGTGAGGCGACAATGCTAACCACTGTGCTACCACACTGTATGAATATTGATGTTTATTAATGTTGCCTGCACAGAGACCTTGAAGACAAAATGAAAAAACACACCTGAGATTCAAGCTCCTTCAAAGAAATTCTATCGTCTTAGAAATAGAGCGTAATCACCCAGCCTGCAAATTGTTTCTGAATAAAAAAAGGGCGACACAGAAGTAAGGGAAGTGAAGATATGAACTGTCGGACAGAAAGAGGACAAAAAGAGGACAAAAAGAGCACAAAAAGAGCACAAAAAGAGGAAAAGAAATCCTAACAAAGAGGCTGAGTGATTGTGTTGGAAAAATGAACCCACAATGAGGTAAGGTCCTTGTCACTGCAAGTCCCCGCAATTCAGAGGTGAAGGATAGATAGAGATGGAGTGATGAAGAGGAGGACAGAGATCTGTGTTTCGCCTCAGAGAGCCACAGATGGAGAGTGATGATAATGCAGCAACAGAACGAGGACAGTGAGAGGAGGAGAGAGGAAGCGAGAAAACGGCTGCAGAAAGGGTGAAATAGATAAGCTCGACATACAGAACAGCGTGTAGAATGTTTTAGAGAAAGTCAGAGTTGAGTTCCTTTTGACGGATTTTGAGCAGTGGGGAACTGGCAAAACTACGAAACTTCCAGAGCTTTCATCATCCTGGCCTAAATGATGGAAGTTTGTAAAAACATCCTGGGCTCCTTGCCAGAGAAGCCTGATTTTATCAGGGACATTGACGGAGACATTGCTAACTGACAGGTAGCATAAGCAGGTGCCACAAACCACATGTATTACTCTACTCCCGTTCTATTTATCCTGTTTGGATTATGATTAGTCAATGTGATGTCGATTTTACAAGTAATTGAAGTCTATTTTTGCATGAACTTTGCTGCCAGTAAGATGGAAAAATGGCAGGTTGCAACAGGAAGAGCATATTTTGAAACTTTTTGAAACCTTTTATAACCTTTACGCTTATATAATTTAAGTCCTCAATTTGCTGATTTGTCAGTTGTTGCTCTATTATTTCTTGAGCACCACCTTTAGAACAAGTTTTAGTTTAGGTGTCCAGTACTTTTCAGGTCAGAGCTTAAAAGGTTAATAAAGAATACGAGCCCAGCCGTCCCTTGTGCTTTGGGCTAATTGGATCATATTTGCAAGCGAACACTTAAAAGAGTCCGTAAACACTTTCTCAGTTTAAAGTCAGCATTTTCATTCAGGCCATAAGCCAAAGGCCACTCCTGCACCTGTAACCGCGGCCACACAGAGCACCGACATAGCTGCTGAGTCTTGTTAGATTCTGTTTTCCTACCCATCTGTACCTGGGCCATAAGTGATGATTCTGGGGTCTAATTGCAAACAACTGTAACCACAACTGAACAAACAGTTGATGTTGAATCTCTGTGTGCAAAGAGCTATGGTAATACATTTTTCAATAACACATCACTAAAGCGGGACGTAAAAAAAGCAAAACTTCGGTGGTTCACTCACCTGTATGCTGTGAAAGGAATGCTGCTACAAACAGCTTGATCTGTGCATAGTGGCTCAAACCTAATACCTGTGCACTTGTTCTCTTTCTAACTGCTTCCCATATTGTTTGTCATCAGAGGAGATGGACAGCTTCTGCGCCTTTCATTACTAAAATTGAAAAATGTGTTGTGGGGAACTAACATATGCCCTTTTCTTCTTGGCATGAAAGAGACTTATTTTGATATTGTGTTGTGATGCTATTTCTTTTTAATGTAGAAATTCTCTTGATCTTGTCCTCATACTTGCTTTTGATGGATTTTGTGCGTTTTTTCCGTTCAGTGTGTGGCTGTGTGTGATAGAATGTGTGTATGTTTGTTTTTGAACATGTGGGAACATAACCCACCTAACCCAGTCTGAATGTTTTGATGTCAGTTGTTTGTTCCGCTGGTATTAGGTGAGCTTCTCTTTTCATTTCTTATGACCTTTCCATCCTTTCTTTGTGAGGCACAGACAACTTTGAGCTGCAGGTATTCTTAAATCAAAATATTCCAACATTCCACTTTGTGGCTCAACTGCGATCAGATACAGCGGCCCTCTTTGTCCTCTTTTGTTCTTCATTACCTAAACATTAAATTTCAAGACTGTGTTTTAAGTATAGATGACAGTTTAAAAGCACACACATTTTTTTCGACCAAAGAATTAGAGATTTCCGGGTTATGACCTTTTGTTTTGATTCACATGTTACACTGAACAACAGAAATATTGTTAGATATATACTGCACTATTTTTTTTATTAGCTTTTACCTTATTTTATTTGTGTCTAATTCGATGAGGATATTTTGAAAAAACACTGTGATGTGTGTGCATGTAAGTTTGATTTGCAGGGTACATTGTTTCAAGGTACATTTTCCTGATTTGTAAAGACTATCAGACAAACAGCTTTACTTGATTTCACCAAAAGAGGCTGTCTTTACAAGTTGCCTCTTAGTTAAAAGTAATGCCACACGAAAAGAAGTGGCTCCTTTGAAAAACATGAAAAGGTTTCTTGCTATTTATTTATTTATTTGGAACTTTCTCTGTCACGAAGTAGCATTGATCGAAGCAGCAAGCTTTACTCGCCACTCAGGGGCCAAGGTCTGGGAACAAACTAGTACTGATGACTTTAGATTTGTGAAGAGGATAGGAAATCAAAGTTAAAAACACCTCACTACACTCCTGCTGAGTGTATCCATTCATCCTTTTTAAAGCACACACATCACACACATGATAATCCATTAAACCCATCCAGGGCATTCTGCTCTGCAGATTTCTGTATTTTGTGTAAAACCACAAAATGACAGAATAATCGTTTACAATACAACAGGGTTTGGAAAAGTACACTATTTCAATTGAAAATGATTATATTTATCTGGCCCGATTTGACCGATCAGACCAACATCATACAACCTGGATCTCTTTATAAAACGTACCGAAGATTTATGTCCACCAAATTCTTTAAAAAACACTATCTCCCTGCTGACACTATAAGTCAGACACAGGTTACCATGTACACAAATACCTGGAGCCTTACAAAACAAATCTTTTGGTGAGCGGGATCTCGCTAAACTGAGGAGATTCCCGCTGATCGGTGGTTAAGGTTCACTTAAATTCACAAAAATTATGTTTTTTCATCATGGAAGCAAACACAAATTTGCCCGCGAGAGGCTCTCTGCAACTTCGTTCACTTTGATGACATTACAAATTTTTGTTTACTGTTTAGGAGTTAGTCTTAAGGAAGTACGATTATGGGAAAGGTTAGGCTACATCTTCAGGAGCTGACTTAATGCAGATATAATGCTCTGTGACCATGCGGGCATACGTGTATTCACAAGTGGACAGGCACTAAGAAACAGCACCATCCTGTTGCTATGAGACAGCTGGTCGCACCAGAGGAGGTGAGAGAGGGAAAAAAAAAAGGTGGTTTGGCAGGACCAGCTGTAGACTTTCGGTGGCCCTTGGTGTGATTTCTCTTGTAGGCCAACTCTGGGTTTCAACTTGACACTGACTGAGCAGTAAACGTGATGCGAACGACAAAATGTGACGGACTTCGTGTTTGTTTACTGTCACGCCGAATGTGAACCTGTGCAAATGGGAATATTCCACTGCAGACTATAACCTGATGGAGATCTTCACACAAAAAAACATCACTCTTTTCTTTTCGCCATAATCATTCATTTAACTTGCTTAATGAAACATGTTTTTCAAACAGTCGTCGTTGACAGAAATGAGAACAGGAAGCTAATTGTTCTTTATGTTGTGTGGTCCAGTTAAAATTTCAAGTGATCACTCTTTGATTTTCTGGATCAATAAAGGCAGTTTTTCTTGGCCCAAAGAGTTTGATTTCCATTTTGACTCAAGTGGCAATTTGTTTAGAGCGTAAAGGATGAATTTTATTATAAAATATGACATCTCCAATCCTAACTAAATCTATAAATATGTGCGGCTAAAAGATTGACGTAACGGACATGAGACAGCATTGACCCAACAAAAGCTAAACGCGTCATGCTGTAAGTGGAATCATGTCTCCCACACAAAAGCAGAGGGATCCCATCAACCTTGTAAGTGTGTTTTCTTGCAGTTTTTTTTTTTTTTTTCCTGAGAGGATGTTGAAATGATGTTTCTATCTGGTGCTATTTTATGGTTCATGGTACAAAAAGGCGACGTTGCCCCTGTGACTGTGTTGTGTGACATTTACTGTGAGAAAGTGTGATGCTCTGTATTTCCAGCGGCGTCTGACAGTCAAAGGGACGAGTGGATCGTAAAAAGCGAACTCTTTCATTATTGGAAGAAGGAAGGGAAAAAAGGAAGCAAATCATTGTTCTCCAAGTGCCGCACACCCTGATCATCCAAACAGAAAGAGTGTCTGAGATACACCACAGATACATCTTCGGCTTTCCTAAATAACAGAAACATACTGATGTCAGTAAACAGATATCCTCCATTACAGCCATGCCACCCTGAGCACACCAGTTGTTGTTTGATCTTCAATGATGGCATAGCCTGGTGTGTCGAAGCATGTCGAGCCATATTAAGACACGGCTGGCGTGTGAGCCTACATAGCAACAACATGCATGAGTGTTTTGATATGCTATCCGACACTGTTGTGAGTCACCCTCTGGGGCCATATGCCTGATTACTTTAGAGTGCCAAAAGGATTAATGGCGTCGTTTTTTTTTTTTCTTCAAGAAAGAGCTCCAAAATGACAAATATCTTTATGTTCAAGTGATAAAACCGTCTCATAGCCATAATTTCTATGGTGGCAGCAGTGGGGGAAGAAAGGTGATATCAGAGTTCAGCTAAGCTTAAAGATTGCTAAGGTTAGAGAATGAAAAAGTAAACAGACTGTCAGGTTTTGATACAGGGAATGAAGGTATGATGAGTTTCATTCATGCATTTACTTTAAAACATGTTTTCTTTTTTTGTCTCAGCATTGCCGAGCAATTCTGGAACGCCTCTAGAACCATATCAGGGTACGGAACGAACTTGATGATTCTTCATTTTCTTAACTGAACTCCAAACAGCTTTGGAGGGAACAGAAATCCCCTCATTCTACAACCCCAGTTTCCTACATGTGCTGCTCTTTATTAATGTGGTGGCAACAGAGTCTGCTGCTTTTGCGTAACAGTTTGAGACCACAGCCCGGTTAGGTCAGACACAGCAACATACAGCAGTGGGGGGTTAATTCGATACATGATTAGGAATTTTCAAGAATCCCACAAATGGCATTATTGAATAATTTTAAAATACGTTTTTTATCTCTTATTTTTAGCTAATTATATCTGCAAAATGGATAAAAGCGATACAGATTATTACTATGTATGATAGTTGATCTGAGATTTGGCTGAAGCCTTTGCTTGCTGTCTGTTTTCATAAAAGTATTTTCAGGTGCTCCTGTCCAGCTCTGCTTAACATACTGCTGAATGCTTGATAGAGCGGTTTGAGTTATTGTGGCCACAAAACAGCTTATTGTAAGAAACCTATTTCTGTGGGACAGACAGAGCTTTGTGTTTGGCTGCAGACAGTCTCAAGGTGCAGAAGCTCTCCTCAGTTCAAATGAATACATTCTTCATACATTTCAGGGGCCACTGTTGTTGTGGTGCACTCAGGCCTTCGTTTGTATGAGTATTACTGCTCCATTTGTCACAACTGTGTAAATGACCACTGAACACTTGGCTTGCTAATGTTAAATTCTATTATAAAATATTGTGTTGTGGCGAGAAAACTAGAACTTTGGAAGGCTGTTTTATTGGTGATGCCAACTTGGCTATTATGCCTTCCTATCATTTTAAACAGAATGATGAAGCCATCTTTGTGATATGTTTTATATGTAAAAAAAACTTAAAAGATAACGAAAGCTCTTCTAAATGCTGTTCTAGGCGGTACACACAAACACCATAGATTGTCTCGCTTTTTTAAAGGAATATTTTGCAATTATATCTAATAAAATGTTGGAAATGGCAACATGCTAAATACCATGAGGTTATCAGAAACCCTGTATTAATTACAAAAAAAAAAGAAAAAAAGTCTCATGATATGAGTAAATGTGGCAATAATTAATTTTTTATGTTGTTTTTATGGATAAATAATGATACTTTACGTCAAGTGGAGCGTTGAAATTGCTTTTATCTGAATTTTATATTCTCTTTGGTGTCATTTCATGTTTTGTTTTTTTACATAACTAGTAGAAACATTGAGCACTTGCTCCTGCTTTTATCAAACATTATCCATGACCCTTTGTGAGTTTTACAAAGGGTTGGATTTTATATCAAATTCTTAAATGACTTAAAAATGTGGGTTTGCAGTCGTCAATGAAAAAGCAGCGAGTGCAGGGGCAGGTTACAAATGAAATATTAGCTGTAGAAAAGATTAAAGAAAGTTGTGTGCCTGTACGTGCAGGAGGCAGTTAAACTGCTGTATTCATATCTTCCTCTCTCCCTTCTATCCTCAGCTGAAGGCAATAATGTGATGATTGGGATATGATCTATATAGTTTTGGCCTTGAGTGGGGATTGCTGTTTAACTGTTCACACACACACACACGCACACACACATACCCAGAGAGTCCCACTTTAATCTAGCATGCATTTAGACATGACAAACGATTTTGTCTTATCCTGTAAATATGTCAGCCGCTGCTCCTCTCTTGCTTCTTTCTCTCATTTACTATTCTGTCCATTCCAGCTCTCCATTTCTCAGAAAGCCCTCCCTCCAGCCACTGTGGGCTTTATTTCCCCCCCCCCCCTTCACCGCTGGTTCTAGTTCATCCTTGTCTCAGCCATTGCAGCCCAACCTCCTCTACGTGCTTTTTGCCCTGTCTTCCACCCCTTTCGTTCATTCCACCAGTTTTCTGCCATCCTGTCATCAATTTTTCTTTCCACCTCCACCATATGAACCCTCACACCAAATTAACAGAGATGTTGCTAGAAGGCCGAGGGCATCGGTGTATGAGCTATATGTGTATCTATCTATATATTTATATACATATATATATGTGTGTGTGTGTGTGTGTGTGTGTGTGTGTATGTGTATGTGTGAAAAGGAAGCAAAGTGTGAACCTTCTTTCACAGCTTGAGTGGTCTGACTTTTCTTGCTCTGGATCAATGAACACGAAGAATGGTGTCCCACACTGCCCCGAGATATCAGTTATTGTGTGTACGTGTGCGCCGTGTGTGTGTGTGTGTGTGTGTGTGAGCTTCTTGTTTGGACTGGATTCCCCAAACAATCTAACAGATTTCCTGCCACCTTAGTGCGCGTCTACATGTGTGTTTCTGTATGCTGCAGCATTTGAGTGAGCAGTCACCTCTGTGTTTTGAAGCCTGTCACAGTAATCCATGCTGGGATCCGTGGAACGGGGAGGGAGGGTGGCCACTGTAGGAATCAATATGTCGGCAGTGCACAATTGTTCTCTGTCTTCCACTTTTCTTCTGCCTTATCAGACTTCTTTCTTTTCTCCACCTCCATCTTTTCCTTTCTACATTGAATTCTCTTTTTTGTTGTTACGCTTTCATGCCACCCCCATCGCCTGCGTTTTCTTTCATCTAACATTTTTTCAAATCCACATTTTAGTCTGTAAATCAACCCCCCATCCCCCAATCTCCCCTTCCTTTACTTATCTGTCTTTGGTGCTAGCTTCCTTCCCAATATTCCTCCCCCATGGCCACTTGCCATTTGGTGAATTTATTTTTCTCTCTCTAAATCACTGTCTTCATCACCTCCTGTCACCTCCATCTCTCTTTCACTTCCTACTGAGATGGCCTGTCTCCCTCTTTCCTCCTCACTCCCACTTTCTCTCTCAAAGGCAGGGGTCTATTTCTGGGTATTTCTAATCTGTCATCGCTGCCCTCTGACAAAAAAGATGTATTCAACTTTTTGCTCAATCTTCTCCTGCAGAGTTCACTTCCATCCAATCATTGGCATGGTTGTTGAGTGGGATGATAAATATTTGTTTTCTCTGAGAATAATTCAAATTTGCAGGGTGTTGGAGTATAAATGAGACAACAGTTTTTGGAACACTGACTTTTCAAATGGTTTCTGTGTGAAACAACTCTGATGTTCTTCTGTCTTATGTGTGACAATATAGGAACCGTTTTTACCAAGATAAGTTATTCCAAGTGATTAACACCTATGTTTACTATAGAAATAATTTCCATCAACTGTGTGGATGTCAGTTAGGAAGGATCAAAAACTAATCTCGGAAACAAAAACTGTTTCACCATGCACATGTGAAGTGTGGTCATCAGCTCAAATGTCTTCAATTCCCTTCTATACATAATTGATTCATCTTTGTCTTCCTTTTGTTAATCTTAACAATACTTGTGAAAGCAAGCTTTGTTAGTATTGTTAATATTTGCAAAACAAAAATGATAAACCAGTAAACTAGCCTCAGTGAGCGGCTTAAATTTGAATGATTAAATAAAATTAAATAAGTATTTGTTTGTGCCAAGAGGAAATTGAATAATTATTTTATATGGCTTTTACCGAAACGTACAAAAAACTTCAAATAAAAAAAAAAATTGTTTTTTGCTTTTGCAGCTCTATCAAAAGAGGACAACTGATAAAGAATGGCTATGAGTAATGTAAAAAATATTAAAACGTGAGGATTTATGATGGCTCTTTAGATAAATGAGAGTATGTAATGAACATCTCACAAGGGGGGGTAAAAAAAAAGGCAGACCAAGGCTTTCGCTTAAAACATCAGCCATCAGTCTGTAAACCTAGATAGAAAAGTTGATAATAATGGCAGCAATTTACTGTAAGTGGGATCCCACAGAACCACCACCAGTTCAAATGGTCAAATTAGCTACAAAGTTAAATGATTTTTGGGAAGATAGACAACGTGTTGATTTGATTTAACTGCATGAAAAGGATTTAAAAGTTCATACGTTTTAATGGCTACTGCAGCTTGCTGCCCCTGTGGTGTAATGCATTATCTAATAAAGTAATGATCTAAAGTCTGTCTATTTTTCATTGTGAGAGCAAACTCCTAATTAGCAGACAACTGAACGCCTAATATGATGGGTAGAAAGTTCAATGAAAATAATTTGACCAATCACAGAGTTGTGGGACTGCTATAAATACAAAGACAGCCACATCATTGTGTGTAATTGCTGTGTTTTTTGGGGCTTTATTGTTTGATAGCATTTTATTTTTGTAGCTTTATACATGAAGAACATGCGTTTTACCTATCTTATTTCTCTGCCTCTTTCTCTTTCGATTTTCCTCTCTGCTGCAGACCTCCATTAAGAACACTTCGGAGATATTTGATCAAGGGGATTGTTGAAATAAGACATGACTTCCATTGATGACTACAGTATGCACGTATGTTGGCACTTGCTCATGCCACATACTCTCATGCGAGGAACTTAAGCCTTCACTTCTCATATTCTTTGTTCCACTCCTTCCTTGTTTAAGAAAGATTCAAAGATAAGCCTGAGGCATTCTCTCTCCTTCAACTCTCTTTTTTCTTTGTCTGCGGGAGATGGCACCATCTTGACAATATTACACACACCAAGACTCATATACATTGAAATGATTGAATCAAAGCATCTTCCTGCGCCTCTACTGACTTAAGTTCAAATCCCTATTAATTTAGCCTGACAGTACAGTGAGAGGATATTTTTTCTTTTTTTTTTCTTTTTGCATCAGCGGTATTGATTTTTTCCAAGTTTAATTTTTAAGCAAGTGATATGCATCTTTAAAAATGAAACTTCAAAAGTAAAGCTGAAGTATTTATATGGTACATCCTCTCCTTTGTGTCTAATTGTTTAGATATATAAGGAAGGTGTAGGGTACCTTGGTAGGTTGGAATATAGTTAGATAAATGAACTTAGCAGTGAAATGTTCATTGCTGCTTCTGAAGTAGGACATCCGATTTAAATTTAAAGCTGGGAAACGACAATTAATTTTATACAGGGAACTTTCTTTCTTGAATTACCTACATCAAGCTGCGGTCTAAAATTGGCATTCATTGGGGATTGTATGTTGATATGGCAGATGCAGCATCCTCTCCACCTGATTAAGACGGCTGGGTCTGTGGTGTAAAAGGGGACTCAGGGGAACGGTGTAACTCAGCTGCTGACTAAGGTCTTCAGCTTTAAGGAGCTGTTTTGGAAGACACATTAATTCAGACTCCTTCAGAGATAGTTCATGAAGTGGTGAGTACATTCATCATGAAATGCCTTCTTTTTTAATTAACTGTGCAAACTGCATGTCAGCATGCTTTTGTTTCAGGTTGTTAGCTTATCAAACACAGCCGGGGTCTTGTTCCGCTTTGTCACCGGAAACCGAGCACAGACAATGCCTCCATCACTTTTTTTTTTTTTTTTTTTTCAAGAAATTATCTAAAAAAAAAAAAAAATCCTGTAAGCAGTGTAATGAAGAAGGATGTGGCCTCAAATGGTAAAGTGAACCAACATCAGATCTGACCGACTTCCCACAATCTCGATCTCCATGGAAGGTGCGGATCAGGAGAAGTTTGAAATAAAGCCTTGTTAAATTAAAATCAATCACCTTGGATAGCTGTTTCTTAGCAGTTCCATCCTTTCAAGGCGGATTTCATCCTTTTAGTTCCATTATTCGCCTCTACCGCCCTCTTACTTTCCTTCCTGGACTACAGTCCATCTAATCCCCTCCCACCTAAAATAGTATCAAGGCCCTTCACCCACAGGAATCAAGGAAAACCAAGACCTTTATCTGTCTTTATTGATTTTTGTCATGTTGACTACCAACAACGTCGGATTTAGGATATTCAAATATTGAATCTCTCTTGCTTTGCAAAAATAAAAGCACATTCAAATGAATCTCACAGAAAAAAATGTTGGAAATTACCAGATCATTTGGACCAGTTCTGCTCGGAAGATGCCATACTTCATCCCTTCTTTTTTCCCATACATGCCTTTGAACACAGTAAGTGAGCAAGTATGATCTGAAAATGGAAGAATGGGGAAAAAACTCACTCAAAACAGAAATGCCAATTGTCATTTAACCTTTCTTTTATGAACTACTCCTAATTCCACTTCTCTCATATCACCTGCTGTTTGCCTCTGTCCAGTACTAAGATTTGACTTTAGTCTAAAAGATGGAAGACATGGAAGCTGAGCATTGATCTGCCCTTTAGGAGAATATCAACATCCAACCAGCAGCAACATTGGAATGGGAACTTGAGAACTGGGATTGAGTGTGTTTATGCGGAAATTCAGCATTCGAATATTTGGTCTTTCTGCAGATGGTTCTGTGCAAGCAATCAGTTTGCAATTTTTTTTTTTTGTTTTAAGAGTTGTGTAGGCAGGTGTGTTTTCTTGCAAATTTCTGTCTTTGGATTCAGTGTACTGTGTCTTTGGTGTCTTATTGTTTGTGTGTTTTTATGAATATTTACACATGGTAAGGTCCCCGTGTGTTCGTATGTGTGGATGACTTTATGTGAGTGCATCTGTATGTATAGCAGATGACAGACCTTCACCCTTCACTAATCACTCAACACCTGTGGGCTCACTTACTCATGCTGGTCCTTTCTGCAGTTTAGCTGTCAAATTCACACCAGTGTTGCCTTTTTCTGTCAACACTAATCATAAGAGTAAGCCATTCTGAGCACACAAAAAGGATGTATATTTATCACCATCATGACGCACCATTCAACACTGTATTGCTTGGTCACTGTGTGGTCAAATGTATCAGCACTTTTAATAATAAGTGACTCTTCACTTTTGTTGTCATAACTAGATAAACATAATTCTCCTTCTAAAAGAAGCCCTGTGGCCAAAAATATACCCCAAAGGGACACAAAGAAATTCCCAATCCAGTGTAATTCACCACAAATTAACATTACTGAATAAATACATGAAATATATTTATAGAACTATGTTTTGAATGAGTCACTTTGCAGAAAGAAAATCTGCATGAATTCAGGATCATGCTCCTCGCTAAAAAAATCTATTTTTGAGCCATCATTATCAACCTGTCATTTTTACGTGACTCAGTAAGAAACCTGGGATGTGCGCTCATGCTGGTATTTCCAATGAACCTAACCTGGTCGCCTCATTAGTTTAAATTATTCCCTCTTCAGAAAATGCCAGTAAAATGTGCGAAATGCCTGAGCCACAGCCACAACTACTGGCTTAAGGCCCAAGTGGAGAGTGATTGGGACGATTTAAGAATGTATTTACATGTAGTAGCCACACAGTGTGACATACTGAATGAGCATTTTTTAAATTTAAATCGAAACACTTGGTGAAGCTGGTGGGTTCGTTCAGCTTTAGTCGTGGTATTGTAGCAGGTGTTGGTTGTTAATATACTCAGATTCTCGGAAAGCAATAAAACAGATTTTAACAGGGTGACAGGATCAGTCTAAGAAGGATGTTTGATGAGATTCATACTTGACTTCATAATCAGCACCGCTCTGCCTGTCAAACTCAGTATATCATGGTCTGGAAGTTAACTATTTACAAATGTAATCACTTCCCAGCTACGCTGCCATTGATTTTGATTTCAGAATGATTGAATTGATCGTAGAAAGAGACTGGCTAGATGATGTAAGCTGAGTCCAAATAGTAATCAGTCAGTGTCTATCCTAATCAGACAATATCCTGCCCGTACACCCATTCCAGGAACTTTTCCTTTTAACTTATCTCTTTCACTTCTCCTTGTCTGCTTGCCAGACTGGAAGAATGAGCAGTGGACTGGGCAAATGCTTTGGCCTCTATAGGGTACTCAATCATTCAAAACAAGAGCACACTCACAAAACTATGCAGCTATTGTTTGGGTTCAGCTTCTGTAGATTACTTACAGTCTACTGGTGGCAGCTTGCTGCACTGTATATGGATCCAGAACCTGGCAATCAGCTCCTGGTGTTGGAGTATTGACATGTGTTCTATATTTCATAAGAAAGGATCTCTTGGTTAAACTGTGTCTTGCTCACACGTTATATTTTTTTCTTGATAAAAAACACATCAGATGAAATATGAAATATCTCCAGATCAGTTCAACTATATCCTTTGTAGCTTGTTTTCTGGATAAATGAATATTTTCCTTTATTTTGAGTATTGGCCGAGTGATCAACTGAAAAATGTTCCCTTTGAGGTTCATTCATCAGTGACGGCAAAGGAAAGGCTGGCATAAATGATCAAATCAACGGTCCTTTTTCTTGCATTCCCTTTTCTTCAGTTTTTCAGAGTTAATAGATTGAAGAAGGCTAGTTGGTTGTCATATTTCTATTTGATGTCCTTGACTTAATTAATCATTTCTTGTGTTATCATCTATCTAATTATAACCTTTCTACCAGACTTGGGGCAGGTATGATTGCCAGCTCAGATCAGGCAAAAAAAAAAAACATTTTTTAAACCTAAGAATGTACTGAAAGTCAGAAAGTAAAAACCTTGAGTATCTTCTCTGTTTCTCTCTATCTCGCTCTCCCCTTGTGATCATTGGTCCTATTGATGAGCAGAGTGAGTCTCAGTGCATCAATAAGATCTCCTGTAAGAACTCTTCTATTGATTATACAGCCTGGATGAGAGGGCTACTGAAAAAAAGAGAAAGACAGTGCAGGAAGCAAAGCAAAAAAAAAAAAGGCAGGAGGATGGCGTTAGACTGGCAAAGCTCATAGCTCAACTTCTCTGAAAAGAGTGGCTATATCCCTAATCACCCCCCTCCCCCCACTCCAGTTTTCTCTTTGTGGGCAGAACTGGCCTAGCACATCAAAGACCAGCCAGGATTTTGCCCTTTTTGCTGAGCAGAGAACAAGTGATGAAGGGACATGGGTTGAAAAGATGAAATTCGGGGATGTAGGCAAGGACGGTTCCACACTGACTACAAATTCCTTAGATCTATTTTTGAGCAAATATTGTCACTTTGCCTGTATGCACAGCGAAATATGTCTCCATAACATGCTAAATGTCGTTATGAAGTTGGAGACCATGGCATCAATACTCCATTTCCATGGCAGTCTCACACCAGAAAGGGAAAAAACAGTATTTTTCATGGGTGCATTGATCAGGCTCCAAAATTGGAAAAGGTTCTTACTGAA
>CAJRST010013335.1:7756263-7788621 GCA_907169785.1 Menidia menidia
TTTCTTTCTTTCTTTCTTTCTTTCTTTCTTTCTTTCTTTCTCAGAGCACAAACAAGTTTCATAAGGCCGTGAGATGTATAACTGAACCGTTATTTCTGCTTAGTTTTGCTTTACTGTTCATTGAGCATGGTGGAAAATTTGCTTTGTTTCACTAAATGTGAAATGGCAGCTAATATACCAACTCAAAAATGATGATGGTAATAATATTAAGCCGACTGCTTCTCCTTAATCCTTAATTATAAACACCAGCTAGCTTTTTTGATTAAATTAAGACATTCTCCAATCTTTGCAATTTGGCTTCAGTTTTTTTTCCTGCAGACAAAGACCATTGTTTGTTTTAACTGTAAACATTGTGATCTCCTTGTCAAGTGTCCTTCGTTCTTCATGATTCCTGATGATGCTCTCTCTTATTCATACAGGTTCAGAACGTATCTTCATCTATCCAATCGATATCTCTGAGTTTTCAATGTAGGTTCTCACCTGCCACAATGCTGAAACCTGTACAAGTTGGTTGATAGTTAGATAAGCAAATAATATTAACCGTAATGTCATCAACATTGTTGTCGGTGTTCTTTATTTTAATTTCTTCCACTTTTAAGTCTGCTTTATTTAAATACACATGGGGAAAAATTAAAATTGAAATAAACCTCTGCTGCTTTAGTATTACTGCTGATGACTCACGTTACACATCCATCTCTCTGCAGCAGAAAAGCACGTTGCATACAATGTCTGTCTCTTCATCAGTGGAATTAATTAATATAGCTGTATGACGTTTTTGCATAACTTATATAATAGATTGTAGCTCACTGGGTTGCTGCTGCATGTTTATGGCTTCCCGCATAAAAACGGAAGTCAAAGATCGTCCCAGACCCCAAAAACAAATCTTAAACCTGGCCCAACGAAAGATGCAATTAGACATCGACATCTGATGCTTTTGGCGTTTTTACTTCATGGTATTTATTAGAAAGTCCACCTTGGATAAGAAAGAAATAGATTAAAAGCTCATGTTCCCACATAGATTTCTAAATAGGTATAGCATGTCCCCAAAGAGTTGTCTTTTTAAAATGCAAGTACTGCAATTGTAATAACCAAATAACTATCAGTGATTACCAATGGATGTGACTCTGTGTCCTTTTGACCAGATTGTATTTACAGTGATTGATTTTAAGAAGGAAGTTAACGTAATGGAAGTTTCTTTAAGTTGATGCACTGCTAAGAAATACTAATAAGGTGGAATTCATTCTGGCAGACTTCTTTT
This sequence comes from Menidia menidia, assembly GCA_907169785.1. Lineage (NCBI taxonomy): Eukaryota > Metazoa > Chordata > Actinopteri > Atheriniformes > Atherinopsidae > Menidia > Menidia menidia. Next base: position 7,757,522 of record CAJRST010013335.1, read on the forward strand.
TCTTCTTTTTTTCATTTGTTTAAAATGTATGGTGCTTTGGTCTACTTCCAGTTTCATCCACTTTAGTTTTACGATTTATGGGGATGGTCTTAGCCAGGAGACTTAAAACAAAAACATGACAAAGATCACTGAATTCAAGGACAAAGTCTTGCTTAAATGGATGGAAGCTGGTTGGAATTTAACGTGGCTATTTAAATGGCTGTCAAGAGTAAACTTCAGGTTGGAGTGCAATTAAATTCAAAATAATAAAGAGTCTTTTTTTTTATTTAATTATGGTTCTTACAAGACAAATACTGGTTGCTTTAAATTCATAAATTTTTAAGGCAGATGATTTGTCTTTTTTTCAAACTGATATTGGAATGTTGTTATTATTTTATGTTGCACTTATTTTTGTAAGTGAGCTGATTTTTTTCCGCAGTGTTGTGGGACATCTGTTTACTTTCTAAAACCAGAAAAAGAATTTAGTATTTTTCCCCTCAGAACATTGAAACTTTGAAGTAATGATTGACTCCACCAATAATGCTATTTCTCCCACTGTCGTCCCACATTGGAATTGTAGAGTGGAGGAAAGTATCTCATTTGCCTACACAAACACATGCTATAATACCCACACACAGACAAACACACACACACACACACACACACACACTGTAACTCTCAGAATAGCTATAACAGGGTGTGGAGTGATGACAGACAGAGGATGAATGACCCTGTAGAGTATCACTGAGCTGACAGTCTGATAATTACATGCCAATCTCATACTCTCATTTCCTCCATCGACATACAAAGAAAACACACAAAAACTCACAACTGCACTGTACCTACGCTGGGTTCATAGACGAAATGCCCCCACGCATTGCTGACATCCATAATTGCTCATGCTCAGATGCGCACATGTGCCACTTGAGAACTTATTCCACAGCAATGAACAACCTGTGCTGAGCTTGTTTTCAACGTGGAGCAAAAAAACTGACATCACGGTGGACACACGCGCACACAGACGAACACACAAACTTGATATATTTTCCGCAATGCGTCTCTCTCCCAATTCCTTACTGTGTTCATTTAGAGGTCTCATCAAACTTTAACCAGGCAGCATAAACAGCTTCAAATAGAATAAAAATCAACGGCCAGTTAAAGTGGGACCGCAAAACAAAAACACACACATACACTTGTCAACGTTACACATACTGGCACGCACTGTATGTGTAACCATCACAGAAACCGTTTATGTGGACAGATTCAGAGTGAGAATCAGACACAGCTCGTACAGACTGCATGGACTCTGACATGACGTAGAGTAAAAACACACAGATTCACTCGAAAAATCTCTGTAGTCAACATAATCAAAGCAATAAAGATTGAGTCTTATGTCAGCATTAATATCTCAGTGAATCACACAATCCTGCAACCTCACACATGGTTTTTTTATCACTCCACTCCGAAGACGGTTTCTCATTTTCTCGTCATATTTGGTGCAGAACCTGGACCCGAAACTCAAAGGCTACTGTTTGAGTGCTTTCAAACGGCCTCGGTTTAGTTTTTAATCACTGCCACTATCTCTCCTGACCCTTGTCTTATCAGGGACACAAATGAGACTAAGTACCCACAAACCTGCACAGTGATCGGTGAGTTCCTGTCTGACGCTCGGCCAATAGTCTGTCAGCAACACATTAAAGGGCGCTCTCATTAATCACCACTTGAATCACTCACGCTGTGGCCGCCTTACGACTTTATTGATAACTGGCTCTTTAGAGGCCTATTGCCCCCTTTGAGATGCAGGGGTGGGGTATATGATTAGTTGTCCCTGAGGTGAATGTGGACATCCTCTGGCCGACATGATCAATGCGTGGTCGCCCAGAAAATGAATGACGCTCTTCTCTTGTCAGCTTACACTTACTCGCTTGTTTAAAGGTACTAAGTTAAAATGTCACAAACCAGCCGAGAATAATGGTGTGTCTTTTTCTTTGCTTCAGCGATGACTGACAGAAAAAAAAAAAAGCTCTGAAACCATTTGGATTTTGTTCTGTTTCTTGCAAATTCCCACATTACATGTATGACTGATGAGTTAGCTTTGACATGCAAATGCTTTTAGAGAAAACTGTTCTGAGACAGAGGGTGGCACAGTGGTGCGGTGGTCAGTATTGTTGCCTCGCCCCGTTTGAATCCAAGGGAGCATTTCTGTGGAGTGTGGAGCTTGTATGTTCTTCCCATGTCATGTCAGAGTCATGTTTGTGTCTTTCTTTGATGGAAGAAAATTCTATTTCTCAGAGTGGGCAACATAAAGAGGCTCCCAGAACACAGGTGAAGAGTAAGACCCATCTATTTCTAACAGCACAAAAGAACAACATTTTTACCTTAATTCCTTTGGCTGTTCTCCATCAATACACTTTTCATAAATCTTTTGTTCTCCTTATCTTTATATGCAGTCTGGCCAGTTGTCTGCAGTCCCAGTCTTAAATTACACGTTTTTCACTTTGACAGAATAACAAAAAAAAGAAGAAGAAAAAGAAAGGAATAAGCTCAAAGAAAATTTCTATGACATTTTTGGAAAATACTTTTCAGTAAAAACTACCGGGCTGAATTTGGTGCCGTGCAACATGGATCACGAGTGCCTATCCAAATAATTTTCTTTGGCAACTGCAATTTTTGTCTCAGATTTAGCTTGCAAGGTGCTCTTTGAGTGTGAACTGAAATTAGATCAACACTTATCTTCAAAATATGTTTTTGTTGCCCAGTAAAACACAGTTTTTATATTTTTTTTCAAAGAGTTTCTGTACTATTTTGAGTACAGAAACCTGAATAGATCAGGTATTTCTGCCGGCTGTTAGCAGTACTATAGTTTTCAACATTGTATCTGGAATCATGTTTTCCTAACACTTTTCTCCATGTTTAAATGCCACTGTACGACTCTGTTTAGTTTGTCCGGTTGGTTTAACCACACCACTTCCTATTGTGTTGTTGGAGCAGTGACCAGCAGTAAAAGTTGTCCTACATTGTGCAAGAGATGACAGGAGAGGAAATTGGAAAAGCTGAGTGGCTGAGCTGAGTGAGAGGCTCTGAAAACTTATTAAACCACTTTAAAAGACCATATAAAATCACTAGAGTTTTAGGGTGGAGATAACAGTACAAATACAGTTTTTATCTGCTACTAATTCGAGCTTCCATTAAAATAAATCACTCCATACTCATTACTGCAGAGCAGTCTATATCGCTAATGTCCATTCATGTATTATAATTATATTCTCTAAAATTATCGCAAACCTAATAAGTATTTCCCTAAACTAAATAAGTGCAGTTACAGGGTTTTAACTCAACATCTTCATCAGTTTATAATGTTTTTTTGCGTATAAAGAAATCTGGACTGTGGTCCATTCATTTGCATGGTTTAAGTTACTGGTACTTCAAAATATTGAAATAGACTTTATTCATCTGGGTCGATAACTTGACTTTCTCAGTTAATATTTCTGCGCCGCCATACGGTGTGATTGGGACTCAGAATGAACTCTTGCCAAAATCACATGTGTATAGTGTCTACTCACCAATCATATTGGTGAGTAGTATCCCAGGTGGCATGTTGTCCTTTTGGTGCTTATTATAAACCCAAATATTGGTTTAGATTTGTCTAAAAAAAACCTAAAATACAGAGGCACTTTAGAGGAAATCATAGCGGCAAGTATGTAGGTACATGTCATGATTAAATCTCTGAGAGTGTATTGTTCTGCTTATAAGATGAAGATGAAGCTACGTCCCTCAAGTTCTTTTTATGTTGCAAATTTATTGACTTATTTTGGGTGATTTGTGACTCAGCTTGGTCCCAAGGACGAAAATATGACGGTCAGAACAACTGCGTGTGTTTTACCTTCTGTTTATTCCGTATATGCATGATAAAATCTAAAACTCTTAAAGAAAGTGCAGTATATTTATTCATTACTTTGTCATTTGTAACTCTTTTCTACTACATGTCCATCCCCTATGGCTAGCACACTATGATTAATTTTCATTCGGTCTCCACTGGATGCATTGCACTGCTATCCACTTGTGCCGTGTGCTCCGACTCTAGACGAAGACGTGCTGTGTGAGTGTTTGAGTGGGTATTCGGTAAATGTGTTTTTTCCTGTAAAATGCTTTCAGTGGGCTACTGGTCAAGAAAACAGTTATTTAGGTACAGTCCACTTACCACTTACTCGCTTATTTTTGCTTCCTCCTGCACTAGCCACTTATTTAATTGTTTGTCAAGTTTAATCAGATGGAGTACATTTCTCAGCAGTGTAATGTAAGGCCTCTACATAAATGGATTATTAAGTTAATTACAAAAGCTTATTTGGACAGTAAACACACAACTGATTGAAAACATATGAAATAATTTTATTTTAGATTTAGAACATTTGTATATCATAGTGTTTATATGAGGCAAAATGGTCAAAGTAGAATCTCAGGAGTTTAAATAATTACTTCCCATTGAGAAGAAATGCTACATTTAAGCCTTTCATACAACATTTCTTCGTGAAACCATATTTTTTGTTGCTTTAGGGTTATCTCCGTCATTCACATTATTGTGCCTATGGAAACATTACGTTTCTTGCCCATGCACATAAGGACATGTGGATCAAGGAAGTCGGGCACCAAAACACTAACCCTATGACAGGCAATTGACTTTCTTTGCATATGCAGTCAGTTTCCTCTAATTTTCAGTGCAGTCTGTGTAAAGCCTGACAATCCCTTAAGGGTCAATGCAATAAACAGTAAATCTCATATAGTATCAAGACCAGATTGGCCTTTCAAAGTTCTAGATATTGAAAATATATTCTCTAAGTAGATTTTAAATGTGAAAAAAACATGTATACAATTCTGTATCTATATGATTTTCATCTGAATACAAAATAACTATGTTCAGGATGGAATTTAACATTAACAGGCGTTTTTCCTCAGATCGAACGCAGGTGTTTCAATTCGTATTGTAAACCCAAATATGTTGTTTTGTTCGCTGATGTTTGCCGGTGAGCTCAGATTTGATTATAAATGAAAAATAAAAATGAAACTTTAGAAAGGTAAGTAACCGATGTAGAACATTCGTACATAATTATATAAAAAAGTGATAAGAAAAAAGTTAAATGGCTTGGTTTGGAAATCCAACAGCTGATCCTCTTCCGAATGGTTCCCCCCATGAATTTACACCATGTTAAATCTACCGATCACATTCAAATCTTGATGTTTGTCTTTCCTGGAAATGCTTCATTTTATACATGGGAGAGTTTAACTTCAGCTTGAAAATGTAGGCATATATATCATATAAACCAGTGAGCTTACTGCACATTTGCATCATTTACCAGGCCATTAGTTAGACGCTGAACATGTCTGAGTACATCACAGCTGTAGAAATTGATGGATGACTTTGAATTGCTCTTTATCTGTGAAAGTTATGCTTTTAAGGACTATCCCTAAATGGTTATTTTGTTCGAAAAACTTAGCTGAGGAATATTTTTCTTGTAGTATATAACTGCTTCCCTTCATACCTCATGTTCATATAAATGTCACATTTGTAAATGTGCAAATACTTCTTTCTGCAGTCTGTCATGAGGGAAGCTCACAAGTGTGTCTGTTTGCCTACTCCTGCCCCCCCCCCTCCACCCTGTATCAAATGTCACATCTGCCTGTTTAAATGGCAGTGACTTCACTTAACACAGAGACACTGCAGGGTTCCCTTTTCTACTTTAATAGAATTGTTTCTCTGCGTCAGGAGAGAAATTACAAACACACATAAATGTGCTGACATGAAGGCATGGGAAGGGAAGCCTCTGATTCCTCCTCTCGTCTGTTTGCCCTGACACAAGGATACAGGGGCGATCTCTGCATGTCCGCCCGCGTTAAAGCTCGGCTCCACTCGCTCCAAAGTGAGTCTTTCTTAGCGGCTGCTCACGTCTCTATCAAAATCAATACAGAGAATTGGTCTACTGAGTCCTCGGGGAAAGGTACAACGTTTGAGTGTGTCAGCTGACGTGTGTGTGTGTGTGTGTGTGTCTCGGAAGAGTCCAAGTGATGGCAGAGAGGAGAGTAAAGCTTTCTGAATGGCATAATGGATTCCTGTTCACAGCCTCAAACCCCCCCCCACCCCCCTCTCTTCTCCTGCCTTGCAACTTGTGCGATGACTTCATCTCCTCAGACACCTGTTTCTAAAAGACATAAGCTAACAGAGCTCCCTCCTCACTGTCATCCACTCCTCCTCCCCCACGTCTCACACACACCCCTCCCTCTGGTGCTACTCTCTACGTGACCTGCGGATGTCTAATGAAGAGTAACATAATTGGTTTTGCCCGGCGTTGAGAGACGTGTGTCGTCCTCGGAGACCCCTTTTTATTCTGGATTTGGACATTTTTTATCACAGACGGTCATTATTTAGGCAAACCGTGCCGTAGATGTTTTGAGAGGAGAGAGCAAAGATTTCCATTATGGGCTTCTTTTAAGAATATAATAGTCTCCAATTCATCATTCTGCATGGCCCCCTTCAGGTTTGCTGCACGGCGAGCGTCCCTAATAAGCCTTACACTAATCAGATGGTTCGTAACTAAGTCCTGTGGGATTAGAGCGTTACTGCTGCAATAACATAAACATTAGATAGGAAAAATAGGATGGGGCTGTGTGAAGCTATTTAGACTATGTACCTTAACATTGCTTTATTTCACAAAGTGACTTCAGCTTTAAGGACATCGTTTTAATTTAGTCACACGTACAGGCGCAGCCATAGGTCAACATTAAACACACCATGTTATGATGATCCCGTCACTTTCTGGCCGGGTTCAACCTACAACATAATTTCTTCAGGATTACAAGATAGAAAATGTCATATGGTTAAAGTAATATATATCTAAATGTATTATATGTTCTATTTCATGACAGCAAAATCAACATCAATACAGGTCGAAAGTAGAATAACAGTCTCTCAGATCTAAGGATGAGCTGAGGTTTAATAATATAAAAAACAGAAACATCTCATTATTGGCAAACTATGGAGACAAAATTGTGACTATTTCAAACATTCCCACCTATTTTACAGTCCAAAATGTTGACATAGAACTCAGGGAAACCTTATATCCCAAACTGAAAAGACCCGTCTTGTACAGAGAAAGACGTTTCAGGTATTATGTGCCCAGGACTTACAATGCAGCATTGTTTCTCCTCCACAGGCAGTTTTCACAGCCATTCACACCTCGGTGCCTTTGGCCAAAAAAAGCTCTTTTAGACAGGTTAACAAATCACAGATGAGAATGGCCCACCCACTGGTCAGGTGGCCTAGAGCAGTGTTTCCCAACCCCGGTCCTCCAGAGACACTGCCCTGCGTGTCTTCCAGGATTCCCTGCTCCAGCACACCTGATGTTACTGAATGGATCCTCATCAGCCTTCTGCAGAGCACAGAGAGCTGAGGATGTGTCCCTTTTATTTGGGCCGGAATGCAACATTGACCCCATCTTGCTTTATTAGTCACAGAATTTATTTGAAAGATTTCAGATCGTGTATTTTTTATCTTGTTTTTCTTGTGTAGGCACTAAGGGACTCTCCCAGATAACCATGGAGGATTTACTGAGGTCTTTGCTACGCAATTTCATACTTATTAAATGCTCTACATGAGGAAGAGCATCTGTCAACTATCAGAAATTTCAGTCTGGCATCACTTGAATTTGGAGGCTTCCTCTCGATACGGTGGAATAGTCAGAGTGACAGCCTTTATGGAATAAGGACTTTCACAGTGAGCATTTGCTCTCTGGCTGCAGTGGAATTTGACAGTAAAGCTCTAAATGTCCTCCAGGTTTTGCCTCTCAGAACATGTACATATTGGTTTCCAAAGCGGAAAATGAAAATCAATGTGTCAAGCTTTACTGGAAGTGGGGCTTGAGATATAGCTTCCCAGAACCAAATTCAGACGTCTTAATGTAGTGCCTGAAGTTGGTGTGGTTGTAAATAGCGGAAGTGGTATGTGTGGGCAATAAATCCGGGGTTCAAGACTCCAGTATAAGTTTTCCTATTATTCACTCTTATTTCTTCCTTTGCATCCCTGTTTTTCTGTAACATCCTACAAAACACACCTCAGGGACGCTTTCCACCCGTGTCATAGGCTGAGTACCACTTCTTCTCCTTCAGCTATGTTTTAATGATGGTGTTTCGATGTGCTAGCCTTCAGACATTCACTTCACGCCCTGTTTCTATCTTATAGTGACTGGACAGCTGTGGTGAAAAGGAGAGAAAAGGCATCATTCCTTGTCACATTGCGCTGACTCTCTCAAAAAACAGAATTGTGTGGTTGCATCATGCACTGGCTTCTTAGGTCTGTGATCAGTGCCGTTGCTACAGCAGTCCTTGCTCTGTACTCCCACGTCGCCCGGGAAACCAAGCTCCAGATGTTCCCCTCTGCTGGACTTCTTAGTTGCTAGCCATCATTGCTGGCAACAAACATGGAGAACACTAATCACTGACAACGTGGGAGCTGTGTGGTAGATGGGCTCATGGCAGGGTGGGATGGGAGGTTGTGCTCTATTCTACTGCTTCTATATCCAAGGATTATTGTGCATCTACAGTATATGATTATTATAGCATCAATGGAGAATTCTCATTTTGACAAGCTGATGCTAATTGTAATTGAGATGATCAAGCCAGTCAGGATTAGAATGTACTTTTTACCATATTGTCCCTAATACAGAATTTCTTTAAAGCTAAATCCAAGCACCTCAGAAACTGACCCATGTTCATATTCAACCAGTTGAAGTAGTGACAGAGGAACAAGACTCTAATGGGCAATAATTCAATAACTTTTACTTCACTATATAATATTTAGACGATTTATTTTTATTGACAGATTTCCACAATATACATTTTTAGAATAAGTTTGCGATATCCAGCCTTTTCAAAATGCTCCCAGTTTTTCAGGGTATGAACTTAGTCTAAAAAGACACTTAAAAAAGTAAGATAATTTAAAAAAGCATGTAGTAGCATGCTTTAATCTTAAACTGAATTAACATGGAATACACTTTGGCTGTAAAATAACCTTGAGCATTATGTAGCCATTCATTTTATTGGCGATAGGAAATTGCATGCTGTATGTTTTATATCAGCTCTTTGATTCTTAATCTGTGCACATACACCCTTGAAAAGTTTTAAGGCCACAGATTAAAGTGAAGCCACAGATTTACCACGTTGTGGATTGCCTGCAGTCAAAAAGCAGGAATTGTAAAACTGTGACACCTGTGCAACACAGCAGCATTGTGCGCATTGTTTTTGTGTCTGTGTATCTTTATTTTTTCACTCATTGACTTGAGGGGATCGCGAATGCTCTCACATCTGCACAAATGTCACTGGACTGATGAATGCCTCTCAACATAAAGCCCTACAGGAGAATTAATAAACAAATTCTGTTCTCATTTACACACCTCAGCAAGAAGGTCAAGAGTCGAGATCAGCTGCAGGCAGCCCCCAGCAGCTGTTACTGGCTTAGAGTTTTGCTCAAGGACATTTTATCAGTGGATGACAGCCAAAACATATGGCTGGATCTGGATATACAAACACGCATGCATAAAGTAGAAACATCGGCCACACACACACAATAGCATCCCGATTCCATTTTTTCAGCCGAAGCTAAATAAGAATTTGTTTACAACCATATGTTAATGACCAGTCCCTGATCCCTACTCCCACTTAATGTTTTGGTTACCCTGAACTCAAACCCATGCATCCATCAACTCTTTTTCTAATTTCACTTTATATTTTTCAAGGCCTGAGATGACAGATGAAAGGGATGCCAGGCTCTTCACAGAGCCTACAAAGACAGACAACTGTGCACACTAACATTTAAAGCAAATTTAGAGCCACCAATTAACTAACACGGATGTCCAAGGACTTTAGAAAAAAAAGGAAATGCATGAAAATGAGATATTATGATGTATCTATGTTGAGCTCTTGCACAGTAAAAATGACAATTAAATTTAAAATAATTTGCTAAACCAACTTTTTCATACTCCTATTTTATTTCCTTTTTACCTGGTCACTTTTTCTACTTTAGTCCATCCCACAATGGTTAAGATTAGGGCTACATTTAAGTTTATGGCAAGATTTACGTATGAAAAAAAATACAGGTTAAGGTTAGCAAATGATACATTATAACAGAGTAGACAGCACACTTCTAATTGATTGTGTGACATCATCCTGCTCCATTCAGCACAATTGCCAAACCAACTGCTGTCGTGTCAGAAATTCTAATCCTTTATCCTTTATTTGGAAACTACTGTTATTGGACTTTTTCTAGAAAAAGAAGCTAAAACAGCAGAAACTCATTCATTCTTAATGTAAACTTAGATTTCCATGTGATGGGAATTCAGATTTTGTCACTAGAAGAAGCACCTGGTTCCAAAGGAACAACATTTTCCATTCAAGTGTTTAATTTTTTATATCAACATTAACTGAAGTTCAGCGGTCGGATTCCCTGAAAGGATTCTTTTAAACTAGGCATTCATTTTAACACCATTATCATCTTTCAAACAAAAAAAAGCTCAAGTGCTCAAATAGATTTACCACTGATGGCTTTTGAACCAGGAGTAACAGAGTTAAAGTATCTGCAACCAACAAACACACACACACACACACAGTAACAGAGACACTCTTGTGCTGTAAGGCAGCTCGAGGCCTTTCTGTGGTTTTGACACGGGCTGTTGTGATGTGCAACACTATGCCAACTAGCTGGGTGGGAGGATGGAGATGTGCTCTTCTACGCCTCAGTAAGGCAGTAATCTGTGACTCACACTGCGTGTGCGTTTGTGTGTGTCGTGAGATAAACTAATGGCAGCATGTTTTAAGGTAAACTAATCTCATACTGTGCTTTCAGACTGTGGGTGAGCTTAAATGCTTACAGGATGGCGAAAATTGATACAGCAATATAAACAGAAATAAAAAAAAATGGGGCTGCCAATTTCTGCCTTACATCATTCATGTTTTCACAGACTACACTTATGTTAATTTGATATATATATATATATTGATACTGTGCAGGACCTTCAAGACCCCAAGCCTCTTGTAGAGGACCCGAGCCCCCAGAGGGCGAGTGGGGATTTAGTCAATTTTTTAAATACATTTTCCACCTTTTTTAAAAAAAAAAAAATTGCTTTGTGTAACTGGTTTATTGTTTGTGTTGATATAGGCATTTCAAGTAATTTACATTATTGGGTTTATTGGAAACAACTTTGAAATTTGAGCATAGTGATCAGATGTTTCCATGGCAGGAATAGTTATGAAAATAAGTATGTTTTTCATAACTACTTATCAGAAAATCAATTTCAGTTGGACCTAAACCATTGCATTGGATTTGAATACAGTGAAAAGATGGGTTTAGATTAAGTGCTGAAAAAAAAAGCAGAATGAAAATAATATGTCTTGTGTTACCAATGCCTTTTTTAAAAACCAAGGACACTTTTGAAGCGTTGCAGAACAGAGAGACCGTATGGAACAAGGCGGCATGACATTTCAATGCATCGTTTCATGTGTTTAGCTTGGTCTGTTAGAAATGGGATATGTACAAAACTCACTAAAATTGTGCACATGGATACGGTCGCACACGCAGAGCAGAGCTTTCAAAATTTATGCATTATCATGCTTTGAATTTCGTTGGATTTGGCTAATTCAACAAATTGGAAAGCCAAACTTTCCAGATGCTGTTTTTTAATAGAGTTTAATTTTGGCCCACACCAAGTTTATTATTCAGTCTAAACATGTCCTTTTTACCCATAACTATGTACTTCAGATGCTGAGGCTTATCCTAACAGCATTGTTGTATTCCTGTGTGAAGTTCCTTTTGAAAGACAGACATTCCTTCAAAAAGATCAGAGACTTGTGGTTGTGACTTGAATTGTAATAATCACATAAAAAAAAAGACCAAACCAAAAATCCACACAAAAAACAAAAACAAAAAACAATCAAATGAGTGAAGGGACAGAGGGATGAGGGAGTTTCACTCTTTCCCTCAGTAACAATACACAGAAGCAAGGAGAAAAAAAGACAGAGCAGAGGGAATCCATTAATAGAATGTTATCTAATGATTGCATCCTCAGCTTTTGCATGCTTTGCGTTGCCTCGTGATGAGGCATTAGATCTACTGCAGTGAATATTATCTGGATAGCTGCTCTTCCTTTAGCTGTTGGGAATATTACTACATGGTTTCAGTTGGTTCATACTATACTCTAACAGCATTTCAACTTTTTTTTCAGGCTTTTATTGACTTAAATGCACATTAGCCCGCTGACATGATCTGAGTTTGCACATGCTTAAAAATGGATGAAATCCGCCTAATGTAGCATAACATGAACCCAACATGGGCAGTAAAGCTACTGCAATTACTTTTAATAAGAAGGTAGGCATTGACAGATAAAAGCACACAGAAATTTCTGAGGAATAGTACAGGAAAGCTCATCTGTAACTCCTATGCTAATAATTATTTTCTCCTATTTTAATGTAAATCTTTTGATGCCTGGAATTGTGTCTCATCTGTTGCTTTGTCCTTTAGGTTGTGTTCATTTTCCCAGTCCTAGCCTCCGTTTGCTGTCATGTTTCATAAAAGTTGTTAACTTTTGATGGGATACAGAACTAAGTACACACGAGATGCCCTGAATGCACGAATCAGATTAACTTTATGCGATAGTTATGCCTGCATACATGATGAGATTTCATAAAATAAGGCCTTAAATAGAAATGTAATCTAAACCATCATTTTGTTTTCATCCTATTGCATCTTATCTTTTGCTTATGCAGTAAAAGGTAAAAAAAATCAAATCAAAGACCCAATAAATATAAAAGCGAAGATTGTCTGAAAGCAGCTTTCAACACAGTCCAAGTTTTTTATTTTTTAACAACACACCGACAAACATACAGAGCGATGTGTACTTAAGTGTTTGAAAATCATTTGGAAATACATTTGAAATGGTTCATATTTTACAGGCCTGCACAGAGGAAACAGATATCCACCCAAAAAAGATCACAAATTAAAATACTTGCCCTTTATGTACTTTGAAGAGAATTCAACCAATATTTCTTACATACATATATAACTCAAAAGGACATGACGCAACACCCTACCAACGGAGCCTGGGGTCTTAGGTAGTGAGAAGAAGTGGCGTCAGAAGACACCCCTGCTGATTCTCAACACTGGGAGGGAAAATCGCTCTTGAATGCAGCACAAAGGCAACCTCCAAAAGCCAGCTCTTACACAGACAGACGCACACTGTACATATGCAGAAACGTCTGAGCAGTTGCTGTACAGAGGGGAGCAGGACTCTACAAATTATTGAGTGAGGTGAAAAAGGTACAAAATTATATTTGTCTACAAGTAATTAATCAAGTCCTTACTTCTGTTCTTTATAAGCCAACATTGTCTTAGCTTAGTTACTGCTTTGTTTATGGTGTATTTAGATAGAGCAGATGCATGGATATGACTTTGGAAAAAAGAAAACATTGTAAAGATTCAAAGTGTTTAAGTAGAGTTTGTCCCCTACTCCTCTCAGCTCTTCGCTTAGCCTAAATTAGGTTTCTTTGCAACAGCTGTTTGACTGTGGTAATTTCAGGAAAGACATCATTTGTTCTATTTTAAAGAGATGCCTGAACAACATCACTAAATTTCACTTCAGATCTCTATGTTTTTCGGATTTCCAGTCTCTCTGCCCAGCATATGCATCATTTGCATTCAGCATTGTTTAATCTATTTCATGTTTTAAATAGCCTGACATATATCCTGACATTTTCCTTTTTCCCTGTCTTTTCGTTCTCAGGATTTCTTGTATATTTTGATATCCACATATAAGCTTTCTTCCCTTCCCTTGGTTATTTAATTTAATTTACAATAAACCTTTACCAAAGTAATTTGGCTGGTCCATTAGCCCACTTGTTCTTGGTAAGTCATCAAAACATGACAAATACCATGTATCTTTCCTCTTTCCAGTTTGTTTTCAGTGTAGGTGTTTTCTCATTTTCTCATGCAAATGAGAAACTTGACACACTTAAAGATTTCAGTCAAATTTCGGTCCAATGCATGTTTGTTTTTTTGTTTGGACAGACATCGTTTAGCATGCTACCAAGTGAAGCAGAAACATGCAGGGCATTTTAATCCAAGCTCTCAGGGAGACCGGTGATTTTGTATAGGTGAGAGTGTGTGTTGCATGTGTTTGCTTGCATAAAACGCTAAGACTTCTCTCACTAGTGATAAAAAAGCTAATAGTCCCGTGTGACCCAAGATTGGCTCCTTGGGAGAGAAAAGATTACTGTGACTGGCTGGTTCAATACTAATAGTTCCAAGATATATGCATGTTTGGGTCTTGCCCACCACGGTAGACTACAAACCAATTTATATCTCACGCACTAGGTCTGACCTTTTGTATTAGCTTGTGATATTGCTTGAAATTAAGAAACACACATTTTAATTTACATCAAAATTCTCCTGTTTTTTTAGGGAAAATACTTTAACTTGAACAAGAATTGTTTCACATGATTTCCATGATAACCATTACATTGTTTGGAGGATTACTTCCAACATGATAAACATTTGTACACAAAGTCACTTCGTTTGGGAATCATTTCTGAAGAAACAGAATGATTTAGGCTGCAAAACACAACCTAAACCAAAAAAAAGAAGTCGTGTTAAGTCCATTTTGCTGTAGTAAACCCTTAGGCACTTCAGTAAATATTCAAGATTATCAAGCACAAAGCTGGGCACTTCAGTCTATATCCACGTGTCTTCAAAGATAAACACTGTTAGATGTTCACAGAGGCAGCACCGATATCTTTCACAAGCCACCGTGCTGTTAACACCGGGTCTTTGCCAATGCTGTTCCACAATATATAATTCAACAGGTGGCAGCCGAGCTTGCGCACTATTTACAGTCTTTGATGCAAAATCATACCGCTCTGAAATCACTATCAGTACTACCAAAAAAAAAAAAGTGAGTGTAATTTTATTTTCTTTTTTTTCCAGTCTCTCTCTTCTCAAATTGGTGCATTGGTTGGTACAAAAGTCAGGGATGCTTGAGCTTGATTGTGATGATTCTTGTTGGGAAAATCTCATAAAAGTAGTTCCTATAATGTCTTAAGGTTACAGTTAGGACTAAATGTCTAAAACATGTGGGTAAAAACACATATAAAAATGACAAAACCCGTAAAAAGTTTGGAATTGCTTGTTTAAAACCTTTGGAAATGAGTGGAAACTTTTGGCTTTAACTGCACACACACACATGCACAAACATACACACAGAGCTGCTGATGAGTTTTGGATGTGTGTGCTGTAAGCATTCCCGCTAACCGTGCTGATGCACTTACCGTCTAAGTGGCAGTGTGGCTCATACTCCTACTACTACAGCATGCACGATAAAGATAAAGTGCGTAATGGGATATTCGTGTCTTTTTCAATTAAATCCGTCAATGTAAAACTATGTAACAAAATGGAAAGTACATTCAAAAGTGACCCCTATTAACGACAGTACAACAAGCTTTTAACCTTAAAATACAGAGACTTCATCTTTGCTCTCAGCTTTGCTAAAATGCTCGCCTTGACCCTCGTTTTTCTCTCAGAAGCAGCTTTTTATTGAACTTTCTCCTAAAGAGGGACACCTTCAAGAAGAGGTTTCAGTCAAAGAGAGTTGTCTTCACTTCTAAAGAGTTTTAACAGTGTCAAGATCAACACTGCTAAATTGTTTTCTTGAGAAGAAAAGAAAAGGTACCAAATTAATCTATTAATCTTTCTCCTGGAAGCGTGGAGTGCAGTGTGCCTACTCAAGAGTCCTACTACTTAATATGTAGTACCTCTTGAGTCTCTAATAGGCTTTGCTAAATGTTAACATTTATGCAGTACATTCGTATGAATGGGAGATTATTAATACTCCAAAGAAATGAAAAGACAATGTTGAATGCAATGGCCAAACACATCTATTAACTTATTTCTATCAAAGTTTTAATATTTGGCTTCTTCAATATAACAAAATACTTAGATATACATATATATTTCTATTTTTTTAAATGTACTGTGATTCATTTTAAAGTGTTGGCAACTTGTTTTTTTTCCTGTTGCAGTGAAACAGCACCACAAATCCAAAACTGCAAAAAGAAACTATTTGTCAAATTACAATGAATATCAGCTTAATATCCATCACTATTTCTAGTTCTTATGTACTTGGACACACAGTTAAACTAGAACATATGCACACCCTTGCAAAAAAATACAATTACTCTTCCACCAATGTTGCCAGGAGGAATAATTTGCAAGCTGTGCCATTTTTTTTTTCCTTTTGGTCTTGGGCAATTAACATTTTGAGATGGCCCTTTTCCATGCTCTGTTTCATCCCAGGCAGCTGTATAAGAAACCAGTTACAGTATCCCTGGTCCTTGTGGCAGATTAAACTCTCTTGTCGTTTAAGACCAAGATTTCGAAATAATCCCTTGAGTTAAGGTTTTCCAATCTGCACATATTCTGTTCCTTTGTCAATGCTGTGAACATTTAATGAATTTCACTGGGTCACGCTGTTTACTGAATGCCATGTAAAATTATAATCTCACAGAATGCAGAAGACACAAATTGGAGAAGGGGGGGTTTCAGACCTCCTTCACTACCTTGTTATTAACTCATGCTCCGTCGACACTAACCTCCTACCCCCTGCCGCCCGTATTAATTACGCTCCTGTGTGGATCAGGGAGGATTTATTAGATAGGAGTCTTAGTGTTCTTGGCATTTTGCTTATTAATGATGATCACGATAATCCCCTTTTCTACTAGATCAAGATTTAATGTCTAGACACACGAGGCCTGTTTTCACACAGTTGGAGATAGATCACCGTAAAACTCTCTGTTTTTGTTCATGTATTTCCTCTATTCTGCCATCACCTCACTTTTTTAGTCCATCCCGTCCAGGTCAGCCTCCCATTTCTCCTTTTCATCTCTCCATCTTTTTCAACAACAGGCTCCTTATCTTCCGCTAAAATGCACTTCAATTTTACTCGCCTCTCCATTTCCCATCTCCACTTTCTTCCCTTACCAGAAGTCTTTGCAATTGGGTCAGGTCTGCCAATTTACATTAAAATAAATCCACCTCATCACACTCCTTGGTTGTTTCTTTTTTTTCTACTTTTTGCAATCCTTTTAGCCACCAGCCCCAACAATTAATAAAACACATCTATAAAGTCCTGCTGCTTTCTCCAGCCTCACCCTCTTCCCCTTGCCTTGTCAACGTCAAATGATGAATGGCTTGTAGTAGAGGGTGCCAGATGTGATGTAATGACACTACAGCTAAGTCCATATTTTAATTCTCGCCTCTGTCAGAATATTTATTAACATGGGTCTCATCTATGAAACAAGAATGCAATAAAAACTGCGGCTGAGCTAGCAAAGTAAAGATTATGCAGGGGTTTCCTTATGCTAACAAAACCATTTCAGTTTTGTTGGTTTCATTCCTAGCTTTTGGATATTCTCTATTCTTCTAAAAAAAGATCTGCCTGAAAATGACAGCACCTATCTATTTATTCAAGAACGATGGTTGCCATGGTATACATACGAAAAAATTAAAATTTAGTGAGCTTTGCAAATTCTGCTCACAATGTCTTGATTTCATCATAAAATTTCAGCATGCAATATTCATAGATCAATATTAATAGGGCAGCTAAACCTATGCCTTTTTTTTGCTAAGATCTAACATTAAGATAAGATGCTGTTAAGATAATTTTCCAATCAGTGTTAAAGTGCTTGTTTTTGCTAACACAAATTCATATGTGACACAAGATAAAAACAGAACTTAGCCACTTTGTTTACCTTGGACTATAAAACTCCATGAACATGAGCAGTAGAATATGTGAGTGAGTCAGTCAACAAATAAAATCAGTGAAAATGATTTGAATATGGCCTATGATTACATAATTACACAATACCCCTTCAGTTTGCTTTCAAATGTATCAAGGTTGTTAGATAGTTCTAGAAAAGAAATCAACCCAAAAACTGGTGAAATTTAAAAAAATGTTTTGCTCATTTATTCCATGGGTTATTGTTATTAGTTTCCAAGTACAGGAACATACAAATAGCAATGCCTGGAATGTGAAGCCAAATAGCCAAGCAGGGGAAATGCTTATGGGATTACACAACTGGGCCATTTAACTGGAGCATTGTGTTTCCCACTGTGTACAGGCACCAAAGCAAAAGTAAGTTACAGGCTGTCCAGTGCTGGAACACTGTGGACTCTGCAAGAAAACATGGAAAATATTTTGCTGCAATAAACTCTTTCTTTGAGAGAGCATCAGACTTGTAACTACAGCCAAATGCACTGCAAAGGGATTGTCTTCAAACAGGAATTTTTGTATTTGAGGGTCAGTCCGGAAATCTAGCAACGTTGCCAGCAAGTCTTAATAGGTTACTATTCAGTCACAGTGTCTAATGTGCTCAACAGCCAGTCAAACAACAACAACAATAACAAAAACAACAGAAAAATACATGAAAAAAGAACTCAATTTACATTTACAAATGAGTGTTTTAACAAAAATACTGATAAAAAAATCTGCAGAGTTCACTGGCAAAACTAATTGAACTTAAAAATTGGGTTCTGGTTGAGGCGAATAATTCAATCAATTAATACTTCCCCGAATGCCATATGAAAGTGCTCACCAGTCAAAATAAAAGGGTAAGACAACCATCGTACGATTTGAGCCAATGACCTGAGAGCTTGTCTTGGTTATTCAGAGTAGACTAAACACAGTGAGCTCTGCATATGTGGCACAGAAGCTGTACAGGACAGTGAGTAAGTTGATATTTAAAAGGACAGATGATAAAGAATTCACAATCAAGCAGAACATTGTAGCACTCCAGAGGAGATGGGGGCGACCTTTTCAAGCTGCAGTGACTCCACCATCATCGAATGCTCGTTTATCATACTGTGCTGACTGGGATTTTGAAGGACACGGATCAGTATTAGAATGAGATAAAACACTTTTGAGTTTTCTTATACTTTTGAGTTTTCAATAAGTGTTTTCTTTAATTTAAGTCAGCACTTGCTCGCCAAATACTTTACACACTGATCATAACATCCAATGATATACTATTGTTGCCGATATACTATGTTCTGTCTAACAGAGAATTTTTATTAAATAAGAAATTCAGTCTAAATTTTTTAATATATTTGAATAAAAGATTTGTATTTGTTCAAAATAATCTGCGAGTGATCTATAACTCTATATGACCTTTTTTGTTTAAAGATTTAACTGTTTAGAGCTAAATTGCCATCTTCCTATTTCCTCTCTGCAGGGAAAACAAATGTAATATGCTGAATGAGACTGCTTGACCCTTTAAGTAGAGAGTGGTCTAGCCAATCCAATTTGTCCATAAACATATACCCATCGGCAGATGCTGTCAGTATGAAGCTGTAATTGTGCATGCAACCTTGAGTGGCTGCAACGGTTCTGTTTAAGGATGTGTGCATTCCTCCTCTGCACCGGAAAACCACCATATGTTCAGAGTCAAAGCAAAATGTGCCTCAATACTAACCAATTCCCAAAAATCCACAGATTTGGCCTGTTTAGACCAAAAAAATACAACAGATAAACTGGAACCTATCCCAGCTGTCATTGGATGTGACATGGGGCACACACTGGAAAGATCCCAGCCAATCACAGAGCTGAAGCTCCTTTAGAATAATCAGTTGACCAAGAAAGCATATTTTCTGGTGCTATGGAAGTCAGAGTAGATAGAGAGAACTCATGCACACAGGGAGAGAACATGCAATCTTCACACTTAAAGGGGGATTTTAACCAGGAACTGTTGGAGGTACTGTGGAGTATTGTGGAGATGGTCATCTTCAAACAGCTCTGCTGAAGAGGATAATAATCTGCTGAGACAGACTTGGTCAAACAAAAGAGATTCATATTGTCAGCCAGGTCTGAATCACAAGTACAGATTGATCCATCAAATCTGGAGAGGTGTCGAATGTCCAAGAAATCTCTGTCTAACTCTGGGTGAGGTCCTTCTTTTATCCAGTGTTCACAGGTACTCGTATTTGGTCTTCCATTAGGTATTAAAATGTGCATCACAGCTTGATAGCTTGTCTTCCCATTTTGGCTAACCTTAGGTCTGTATGTCTCTGTTCATGGTACTTAGCTCACCTTGACGCCATATCCTAAGAATGTATTTATTTCATGTGGTGATGCTTTCCAGCAGGACAGTCTGTACTGTTCTGTAGGCTTCAGACACTACAGTACAAACACCACACCCCTGCACAGCTCCATCTACTCTAACCCTAAAACAAAATAATGGTGATGGTCCTGGTAACTGCTAATAGGAGTAACTAATTGTATACTATTCAATGTAAAAGACTGTTATCTACCAAGAAATACAGTTTCTTTCTTCATAGATTCATGTGTCAATGCTCCACCCGTAGATTTAATCGATTTAATCTTTATTCCTCTGGAATTACAGGGTCAACTCAACTTTTTTTTTCAATGTGGGCTTTGACAAGTCATTTAAAATCAAACAATTGGTACATTAGAATGTACATTTCAACCCGACTGATTGACCGATACAGTCTAAGTGTTTTACTGTGATGTGATTGGTTATTCAGACAACTACTTTTCAGTATTTTGTAACCTTGTTTTTGGCCCTAGTTGAACAATAAACTGCTCGCACCATTACTTTTAGCTTCTCTGAGTTTTTGCTGATTAATTGCAACAAAGACAACCTGCATTCATTCTGTTTGGATACATATAAACAGCTGTGTGCAAATGCATGAATTAGCTGGCCACATATTTGCTCCCAAGTGGACCAGCACATATTCCATTGTCCATCGACTCTGTCTGCCCAGGCTTGGGTTTTGTTTTGTATGTGTAAGGGTGACATTTCCTGTATCACGTTCCACCGCTTGTTTGATCTTCCCACTTTCATCTTCTCTGCAAAGAAATCTGACATTACAGGTTCTCTTTTTTATATTCTCCACTCGTTCCGTTTCAAGGCTTGAGTACAACTGCCCGAGTGTGTGTGGATGTTGGTCCATACGTGTACGTACACAAAAGCTAAGCGGGGCATAAATGAGTGTGTCCTCTCCACCTTGGGGTGAGAGAGAGTAAAGTGTACATTCCCTCCTTCTTCACACACTGCGCATTACTAATATTGGTGGATTCAGGAGTAGTCAATTCACACATTTTCTGTAGTTAGTGGACTCACAAAGCATGCGTTTTGTGTCTGTCCATGTAAGTATTATCAATAGCCATATTATTCTAATACATGATCCCTAACACTAACGTCATAATGTGGAATAACATTCAAATTCAATATAATTTAAGTGAGTCACCAGAAAAATGCTCTCTAGCCTTGGTAGTTTATGAAAAGGAAAAACTGTATTGAAAAGGTGTCCTTTTAAAATTTCAAAAATTCACTCTCAGCTCCATAATACAGACTTTTGCAAAAGAGAATGTGTCTTTAAAGCTAAATGTATGGTGATATTGATGCTCAATTATCAGAAGTAGAGAGTTGTATTTTTGATTCCTTAGATAGCCTGACATTTTTTATATAATATGAAACATTCAGAACGTATTAAACTTCCCTCTATATTCAGGGACTAAGAGTAAGCCTTTCTATAAAAATAATAATAATACTAATGTAAGTCCCCATGTGGATATATGTAACCTTCCTACTAGATGTCCTCAATAATGACACTGAATGGCTGCCAGCAGAGAATCTATCTTTGAATGACATTAACCTCTTAGCTCTCTGCCAAGCTGAAAGTTTCATTTTCTAGAAAGGAAAACTTCTTTACTTGGAAATATCAGACATAACAGGGGTGAAATGGTTAGAGGCCGACAAAAGAACTATGTATAAATAAAGCAAATCCCTCAATCCAAACAGCCAATGATGGTCATTTTGAGATCCACATGGAGCCAATGTGGATCAAAATCATTTAGTTATGTTTGATCAAATCAAAGGTACTTACTCATGCATAAAACTAAATGATTACTTGAGTTGAAATACATTCTTCTTATTAGAACACTATCTTCTTAATGGCAACATCTCCACATTGAGTTACTCTCACCAGTACTTTTAACTACTAACACAAATACTGCTAAATAATTAAAATAACAATCCTCATTATTAGAATAGAATGGTATTTTTAAATGTATTTCTATTTTCTTTTATTCTCCTCTATAATAATGATGATTATTATTCCGATCACTAATATTAGTAGTCCCTTAAGATCTCTTAAAGAACTGCCCAATTCTAGCTGTTAATGTCACCTGACCAGTCCTGGCACCGCAGACACTGCAGGTGGTTGTTTGGACTGATATGATTTTCCAATTTTATCTAATCCCACACTGAAGACACCAGTGTGGAATTTAGCAGCTCATTAACTTGCAGAAACACATGCCTCACTTCTGCAGCCCATGCATCATGTCAGTTTATGAAAGCTTCGTCAAATAAAATTAAATGGAACACAACAGGGTATGGTAAGTAAGTTTTCAATCTCACCAGGTCCAGCAGCAGTTGAAATGTATTTCCTTTTGCTGGCTCTCATGGTAGCACACATGGCAATGTTCACAAGTCTAATCTCATATTAGGCACCATTCTAAATTTAGAAAACTCATCACTTTGCTAGGAATAGATGAACATCCTTAATTAAGTTTCAGAGAAAAAGCTTAAACACATGATCACAGTTTGTGTTGCATTATTTTAGATTGCCATTATTATTTCAGCAAACAGACTTCAGAATGTTCAATTTCTCTTGGCAACTGGCACATTCCTCCAGAAAACTATGAAAACAGACAACAAAGATACAGCCCTGCAAATACTCTTCCAAAACACTTGACGACTGATCCCAACAGTGTTTTTTTCGGTAAAAAGCCATGAAAGTGCTTAAAGACTTTAAAAAAAAGTAAAGAGTCACTTTCACTGAGCAAGATATAAGTCTAATTACTGGAGGAGACAAGTTTGCTTAAAACAGACACTTGCCGTATGACAAAATCAGCAATCATGCTGTGAAAGGCTGTTATCATGGCGGTTTTCAAAGCTTTCGAGTGCTGTTTGCATCCATTCTCAAACAGAAAAGTCGGTTTTTTGGTCGCCAAGACCTCAATATTCCTTTTCCTCCTCCGTGCTCTGTCAGTCTCTTATTACTCCACGGCTGTTGTTCTTTACTTGTCTCAATCCCCCTTTCTCTTTTTCCCCTGTGAGTGTCATTTTTCAGTCAATTGTCATTTTGCCTGCTGTTTCTCTCGCCCTTTCATTCCCTTTTCCCCAATTTTACCATGCTGAAAGACTAATGAATCTCTGCATGCGGAGCGATTGATGGCTGCGGCAGAATATATGAAAAAGGCAAAGGTAAAACAGGATGGAGGTACGCAATTTACAACAAGGCCAAATGAATGATGATTGAACGAATTGATAAGTAATATAAAGAAATTCAGACAGCTGTGAACCAGACAGTCTTCTCAACCAACTGTATAACAAATTTATGTCAGTCTATGTCACAAGGTTCGTAGCATTTCAATCTAATTTGGTTTATTTAGACATTGAGTATGTGTTTGCGGCAAAGTGCAGATACCAAGATACCTGCAGATACCTACAGAAAGACAGTCTATTTCTACATCTGTTAAGGATAATAAAGGAAGTCCTTTGTCTTAATATTTAGAAAATTCAACAACCTCTGGTGATGACTACATATAGATACAGCTGACTCTTCTAAGTCAGTGGGGAACTTTCTCAAATAAAAAAGACTATTTAGTTAAAACAATATCTACGAGTTTGTTTCAAGCTAAATGTGTAGGAGCACAAAGCCCGAAGAGCAAAATGTGAGCAGGCTGAACTGTATTGGCACAGCGTGTGCGCTGTTTATGATATGAAGTACCATTGTTGTAATCTAGTGCTTAGTTATGTTATTTTGTTCAGTTTTATTGTTTATTAGCACCCAAAATATTGCTTTTCTTGACATTGCCAAAGCTATAACATTGGCATTAAAAACTCATCACACAACCCAAATGGATTGTCACACCATAACTTCTTGTCCCTCATACTGCAGTCTGTGTTTTGTACTCGTAAGCACACTGCTATACACAAACACACACACACACAGTACACTCCAGGAAGTGTCTTGGCATTCCACTACAACTCATTCTGTTATGATGGTGTTACGCAGCCTTCTACACACCTCTCAAGCAGATTGGCTTCTCATCTTTAAGACAGCTGATAATGAATTTAAAGCATGGCCCCTGGCTTTTGCTGGCCTGTGGAAAGCACAATCCCAACCGATGAAAGAGCAGATAGAGATGACACGCCAGACATCACTGAAGAAATTAAAAATACTTGCGTTGGTGTGAAAGTAGACTGGTGGGTTTCCTGGAAAGCAGTACTGTCCAATAAACAAATCAGTGGCATTTTTTTGTTTTTTTGGGGGGGGGGTCTCTTAAATGGTAACCTGGTTAAGTAATGTTATCTGTTATTTAATCTTGGATCAATGGCATTTTGTCTTTTTTTCACTTATTTGTTCATGTACTGTCCAAAGCTCCAGATAAGCTTCTGGAGAGCACTGTTTTTGCAAACAACAGAAAATAAATATGAATATGAAGCCTGTTAGCAAAATGGAGTTACAGAGACATGAACTCATTGTGATTTACTCAAAAGGTGTTTTTTATGATGAGGCTTCAGAACATAATTTGATGAAAAGAATCATTGCTCTTGGTGATGTGGAATATCTGGCCCATATACAGCCTTTACAAGTATCATTATCACACATTTATTTGCCTCTAGACTTACCAAAAGCTGTGTTGAAGCAGGGAAACTTCTAAAACCTGCAGATCAGCAGCCCTAAATGGCTGACTTTGGCCATTCCTAGGTTAGAGAAATGTGTTCTGGGATGCCAGATTTTCCTTACACGGTGGATCCATCTCAACCTAAAAAAAAGGCAAACAATTGCCTTACATCAGAGTTATTCACTTATGTATGTGATATGATTAAATCTCCATCGTCATAAATCGAAATATTTTCAAATATTTTATTCACTTCAGATGATAGACATAGTTTACATACAGTATTGTCTGGAATGATTAGCTAGAGCTTACACAGCTGAACTGTGTCATAATCTATCTATTCTATAGATTCTATAGAATAGATGAAGGATAACTTGTTGTCAAATTAATTCATACTTCATAAATAATACAATAAGCTGTTGCATTTTTCTCCCTTTGAATCATGCATTTATCATTCTATAATTGAGACACATCTTAGAAATAGAAAGATTTTCACAGAGAACCTAAAATAATTAGTCTGAGAAATTTAAAACAACATAATTAAAGTAGACAAGGCTTCCATGAAATGAAAGTCAATTTAAGCTCCTTTGACCGGTGGCCAAAATGTAAAGTGACACAGAAGGACATGGACACGCTCTCAAATCAAGACAGTGAGGAAGGAAGCGCCATAAGCAAGCAGAAACCATTATAAACCGGATGCTGGCTTTTGCCTGCTAATCCCATTCAAATCCCTTTGGAGAGCGATGAGACTGGCACCATCTCACAACCGTGTGTGTGTGTGTGTGTGTGTGTGTGTGTGTGTGTGTGTGCCTTAGTCTGTGTGGTAAAGGGGTCATTCAGAGTGGAGATCCCAGAGGTGCACGTTAACCATCCCTGTGGTCTGTTCGAACAGCATTTTACAAACTCCAGGGAAACAAAAGCAGTAAATTTAGTCAGCCCCAAGGGGTTGCAGGCAAGGGAAACAAGGGAGGAAGGAAGATGTGTTGTGGCTGGTGGGGACTCTGAAATCATGTAGAGCTCAATCATTAAGGGAGGAGGCTCCAGAGAATAGCCTGCCACCCACACGTTTGCTTTCTTTCTTATGACACGTTGGAAATAATATGTCTTTTAGACCCTGAGACCAAAACAGGGATTTATGAAAACATTGATACAAAACAAATTTCTATTTAAATTGCATTGATTAAACATGTGTTGTTGCTAGAAAAAAAAATTTGGGCTACCCAAAGATTTAAATGCAGTTCATCTTTCAAACAATTCTACAGCAAGTTCTAACTTATGGTTTTCATGCAATATCACCATATATGACCACTAGACAGAGAAAATAAGGGAAAAGTTGATGATCGTTATGATACTGATGAGGGGACAAAACAGTCTATCACGTTAAAGGCGACTCATAAAGCCTAAAAACCATGTACACGAAAGGTGAGTGAGAAGAAGAGGAACAAAGGAGGAGAAGGATGTAGAAGGAGCCAGTCCTGTCTGCTTGTGCCACTCCCCCTCCTCCTCCCCCGGAGGATGGCGTGATGGGGCAGAGATGAAAGGGAAACTTTGAAGAAGGCATGATTCTTCCTTTGCTCCCTTGAAGGAGGAGGAAGGGGGATCAGCCCTTGACACAGCAAGAGATGTCAAGATACACATACTCAGTACTTTTCACGACATAACTCTTGACTTCTGTTGGAAGTCATTTCAAAGGTGATTTAACAGCCCGTTTTATTTTGCTTTGAGCACCGTTTTCTGAAACTGACCACACGGGTGACTTTCTAAACACTTTTCTTGGTGCTGACCGTAATGAACTACAAACTAAAGTAATCTCTTTTTGCTGCTGGACAGAAGCAGAGGCGGAAATGTTTTGCTTGAGCTCTGCAGTTCTTTATACTCCGTTGATCCCTTTCTAGCTGAGACAGTTTTCTTACAGAGGAGGAGGGATGATAGAAGATTGTTCGACGTGTCGGGCAGCACAGAGTTGGAGATGTCTCCATCCTGAAAGACTATTCCTGGAATTTATCTGCAAGGTGCAAAACTGCAACATACTTAGCAATGGATTTATTTTTTTTCATTCAGTAGCATGTGTTGTTTAACACATCTGAGTCAGGAGTGGAAGAAAAATACACATTGCTGTTAGTTTGACTACAAAAGCCCAGACTTACAGACAATTGAAAATAAAATGCTCATGGTAACCAGGTCTGATCAAGCCAGACTGTTATACTAAAATGACAAATTATACCAACAGTTGCCACTGGGGTGATGAAAAGCAGTGCACGTTAGTGGGCTGTAACTTTAAAATAAAAAAAAAAGTTTAGAGATACTGAGTAACTCTCGATCTTAAAGTGCCACAAAGACTGCAGGTGCTTTAAAAAACACTGTTCCTTTCAGACAAGCTCAATAAAAAAAGACATTATATATATATATATATATATATATTTGTGTGTGTGTGTGTGTGTTTGTGTTTGTGTTTGTGTGTGTGTGTGTGTGTGTGTTTTAGTGCCGTGTTTGTTGGATGGCAGCTAACCAATTTCTGGTTAGCTGCCATTGTGAGTCAGACAAATTACGGCATATAAAAGATTATAGGAAGTATGATAATAAAGACTCCAAGACCAGCTTATAAAATAGCTTCATTGGATGCTATTCAGAACAAAACATATTCATTCAACACACACATGCACACTCAAAACGAGCACTCTAAAATGTTATTACAACTAATAATGCATTTTTTCCCGTAATTGTTCTCATTAAATATCTCATTAAGCCAATACCCAGCTGAAGTTACAACAAAAGAAAATGGAAAGACTATAAAATCACTGAGCACAACTTTTTCAATAGACAAAAAAAATCACATTTTAAACTGCAGTCCTTACATCAGCAACCCATAAAGTGCACACATTTTTGCTGACACAAAAAATGAATGTGGAAAAGACGGGACTTCATTTCAAACAATGGGTTCATCAATATCATCCACATTCGGTAGAAAAAACCCCAAGGACTGATAGTTCATTTCTACTGTAATCAATGTGACTTATCCTAATGCCCTTTATGAAATGCCCTTTTCCTCCTCTCACTGTTATATTCTTGGTAGAAATGTACTTCTTTCTCTTGAGTTTTTCCATGCCAACAACTTCTCAACAGCCTTTGTCTACATCGCCCGAATCTTTCTTTTTCTCCATTTTGCCCTATTTCACATATTTGTCCATCCTTCTTCTCTCTTGTCCGCTTTGTTTTATCCTCACCCTGTTTCTCAGTTTATACTCTCACCAACATTGTATTTGCAGATGGTGGGCTATTTACCTGATGTGCAAAGCTGTCAACAGCAGTGCACTAAAGTCCAGAGCAGAGGCTATTGTGGGCACAAAATGACTCACCTTAGCTTTCTTTTTCTGTGGCTAAGGAGGGTGAATGTTCAAAGTTTTTCTGGAAAAGCTATGTAATTCAAAATTATAGGAAACATTGCTGAAAAGCCCCTAAAAGCCCAGTTCTTTGTGTACCCTCAATTTCAAGACTTATCATCATCTTAACCCCTTGGGGATGTCTAGAAAGCATAACTGTAATAAGAATGTGTGTAACGACATTGTAACTCTTTATCTTACATATTTGCTTGAATTGTGTTTTCCCCCTTATTCCTCTTCAATTTCCTATTCCCTCTTCTCTATTTTCCCAATTCACTAAAAGTGGAATACGTTTCTTTTAGCTGATCTATCTCTTATGTAACATAACTCTGCACATTTGTTCAATTTCTGCATGTGTTCATGTGTGCAAAAGCATATTCTTACATAAACACTCCTGTTATTGTCTAATAGTAATCTTTACAGTACCATTGCATATATATCGTTAAGTGGAGCCCCCTGCCAAACATGACAGCCTAAAACACTTTATAAACATGACGAAATGGAAGTGCAACACATTCCATTTAAATATGTATCTCTGTATAAAATAATTGCTGCAAATTTTATTCTAAATGTTCAATTCATGAGGTCATAATGTCTAACGTCTAAATAGAATGCTGTTGATGTCACTGTTTATTAACATTACGTCATGTTCAGTTATTACATAATCTAAATTCTCCCATATTAGCTGTTATTAAAAGGACGTTGTTTTTTATTTGTTTTTTTATTTTATTTGAGCAGCTGAACAGGGCAGAATCAACAGGAAAGAATCAGAATAGTGTATATTTCGACAGAGCTCTTGCATCTTTGAATTCTGTTCACATATTAGACTCCAAACTGCTCTAAATTGCCCATGTAGCTTCACCAGATGTCATCAGCTTAAACTGAGGGAAAACAATAAAACAATACAGAAATAATGCTCGTAGAACGGTTGTCTTTGAAATGGATGAAAGGCAATTGCTTATTTTGTGCATCTTTGTCAAATTTGTCTTCTACACTGGAGACTATTCACACCATAAGTTTGTATTCTTCATTTTTCTGGCAGATTTCAATATCTGCTCTGGCTGCAGGGCTGGGAGTTTTCCCCCAAACACATGTTGAAGTGTTCCAGGGCCTGACAGTGAAACCCACAATCAGTCCTAACAGTGCACCCATTAGTTTGTGAATGTAAGTGAAAAAGAAAAAAGCACTGAATAGCCTCCAACATGATTTATCTGAAAATGTGCTATAAATTATATAAATGCACCATAAAAGCACCATATAAACACAGTCAAATTACCATTTCCCTTCAATTCTCAACTAAAGTTCGAATGATTTTAAAAGGCTTTTATCAATTCCAGTGAATAGTCATTATACAGATTTAAACATCAGAAACATCATACTAACACGTGATCACGTTTTTCTTGGCCAAATCCTCCAGTTTATAATCATAACTATACAAATAAACAAAAGTTCAAATAAAAAGGTTTACCCGAGTCCTCCCTGCTGCAAACTGAAAATCAGTTGGTGATGATTTGTCCAAAATTTTGTATCGTAAAATAACAGCAGTTTACGAGATCCCCTGCTGTTTTGTCACAAACTACTTCATCGTGATAACTTAAACTCTTGATTAGTGACTGTTGGATTTTAATTGTCTCAGTTTGAAGAATGAAGATGATAAGAGTGTCGACTTAATTAGCTGTAGATAATCTTATTGAACCGCGGCAACAAGGTCTTTTTTTTTTACCGTAACTGGTGGAACAGGATACAATAGGCATACAAGCAGTACAGATATATGTAAAAAAAGGTTGTAAATTATTTCTTAAGGCTTATGGTATATTGAGATCCAGTGTAAAATACTTGTGTGCAGTGTTGCATATAAATTCTCTGTGGATCACCAAATCCGTTACACTGCTGCAACTAGCTGTGACAGAGGAGAGATTGTTTGATTCGAAAAGTTAGTTCAGAGAATTTGGGCTATCTTTTGCATAATGTGCTGCAGTATAAAGCTAAAAATGGTTCAGCTGAAGCAAGGGCTAGAAGATACACACAGGAACTGAAAAATGCAATCATATGGTTGGTCATCAAAAGAATTGATAAAGAGTTGCACATAAATCCAGTTAGGAAATTTGGAAATTTCTGTAAAAAAAGCAAGATAGAAACAGTAAACAGTTTGTGCCATTTTAGGATTAACTTGACGCTTGTAGGGAATATTTGATTATAAATTGAGTCAAAAGTCGAGAGTGTGCACGCTGTATGCAGCTGCAAGTGGCAGATCAAGGGAACATAGTAAGAAGGAATAATCATTCTGAACGCAGCTCACATCCACACACATCATGACATGGCAGGCATTAATGATTCAGAAGGAGGATGAAAAGGGTGAATAAGGAAGATAGGAAGAAAAAGATGCCAGGTGGGAAGGAAAGGATGAGGCAAAGATACGGGGAGAAAAGAAAAAAGGTGGGTAGATTGGAAAAGGAGAGTTTTAAGGACGAGGAGATGAGAAAGCAGAGGGGTGGGAGGCAGATAGGGAATAAAGTGGCTGAGGAAAAGAGGAAGCCTCTGAGAGTTTTTTTTTTTTTTTTTTTTAGGCTCAGAGCCATTTTGGTTGGTTCACTCTTTGTGTTATATTTTGGGAAAGCGTGACGAGACAGAATGTGAGAGCAGAGAAAATGCAGTTTGACAGTACGGCAGTCTAGGCACTGGCTCCAGCATTTAACACCTCATTTTCCAATATTTTCTGCTGCGCTGCCTCAATCTTTTAGGCATTTGGAACAATTGTAGAATTTTTTATCTTGAAAATTAGTACATTGCTTGAATGGAGTACAAGATTACTGAATGAAAATATGAAATAAAACATCTATGTGGTTGACAGACAGACAGATATATATACTGTATAGATAGATAGATAGATAGATAGATAAATAGATAGATAGATAGATAGATAGATAGATAGATAGATAGATAGATA
>CAJRST010013335.1:7788631-7802609 GCA_907169785.1 Menidia menidia
AGATAGATAGATAGATAGATAGATAGATAGATAGATAGATAGATAGACTTTATTTTCGATTCAGCTTTATCAATCCCTGTGTGAGAATAATACACTGAAAAAGGCTCAGTCTCACTGGCATATACATAAGGTGCCAAGGGCCTGCTGCCAACTCTGCCAGACTGATTACACACACACACACACACACTGATGGAGACAAACACACACACACTTCTAATGTTTGCATAGTTCCAGAGGTCTCACACGTACACAAAAATACACACACACTGGCACAGCATCAAGGTGGCATGGCATGGCACAGCTAGTGGCCTTGTCAACTCAAGTAACCTCCCCCAGGAAACGCACAGAGTCCCCAAAGTGCAAATCATATGCAGGAGAAAAAGAGAAAACAGCCGAGCTGAGTGAGTTTTTGAGAAAAAAAAGGGGGCTTGAGGGAGAAAAAGTGAGTGCATAAGAAGGAGAGATTGCTTGGAAAAGAGTACAGCAACAGATGGGCAAACTAAAGAGAACAGAGAGTGAAAAACTCAGGAAATACATTGGAAGAGTGCAAATGAGAGAAACAGTGAGAAGGAGAAGGAAAGGTGGAGTAGAATAGACCATCTGCTATCATTTGAGGACTTACGGCAACTTCAAATGATGTGTGTGTGTGTGTGTGTGTGTGTGTGTGTGTGTGTGTGTGAATATCACAGTTCTGACCTAGATTGTGTGTAATTGGCCCGACCCATTTGACATGTCTCTGTGTTGTCTGAGAAGTCCATGGTTGCCAAGTTTTTATTAAAGTTTCTATGTAAGTTCAAGGCTGTGCAATGGTAGCCAAAATAAATAGTTTCTAAAGTTTACCTCTGTGTTCTCTCCATTGGCTAGACAACTATTGTACGCGAATGTAGCCCCATGAATAAACTCTTCAGTATTATATCAGCCAGCAAAAAAGACAGGAAGTCATAGCATTTTATATGGAGATAATGACAAACATGAGCTAATAGATAGCTACCATAATTCGTTCTGCCTGTTAAGAGTTTTTAAACCCTCTGATTTATATTAGTATTCAAAGCATTTGAAAAAGTGAATATCACCATAACTCTTTTGATATCTTATGTAACATTTCGTATGGATGTGTTCCTAATAGCCTATAGCTTGTCTATTATTTGTGTTCTAAGTCAGTGTGTGAGGAGAGAAAACAAGAAAATGACCCTGACTGGTGAACATTACAACTTTATTGAGTTTTATGCAAAAATAAAGCATGTTATGCTTCAGTAGTCATGATGAGGCTGAGACTAGTGCACTGTATAAAAGGCATCCTAACATACAGCCGTCTTTCTAACTAATGTGGATTTTAGAATTTTGAAGCAAAAAAAAAACAAACAATCAACATTATCTCTGGGAAATTGTGGGATCATCTGAAGAATAATACAAGATGCTGGAACAGGAGATGACGAAGTGGTTTCCTCAAGAAAAGCAGAATTTAAGTAACTAGTAAAGTTACCGATAGCAAGTGGTTACTGTATAAATGATCATTATCTGGATCTAGTCCTTCTATCATGTTGAGGTTTCCTGTACTCTTCCCCTTATGCACTAAAGCTGTAGGTCACTGATAAAATCTTCTTATGATCTCTTGATTTGATCAATCTTTAAGAGCTTTAAACCATAGGCATTTCTATGGTATGGAATCCCAGTGAGATATAAAATCAATTCTCGCCCTCCATTTGATGTTTGCAATATAACAACAGAGGGAAGTGGTGTAATCTTCCCACCAGCTATTGTCACAGACTCCCCACACAGTATGAGCGAGTATGGTGACTTGATGGAAGAAGAAGCTATTGGTAAATTATTTACTTTTAAACTGATGCTCTGTAGCCTTCAGGCACCACATACAGATTCCAGGCAATTCTAAAGAGTTTTTAAGTACCTTAAAAAGCTTTTTAAGCTGTATTGCTTAGCTTTTCAAATGTCTAAATATTGTAAAATTGCAAATTTTAACACTCAAGTCATTTTCAGTCATTTCTTTAACTTGACTGTTTTAAAGTATCTTGGCTCTTGGCCACTGTCCTGTAGACCGTAATATGAAAGTGAGTTTGCAATTACAATGTCTCACATTTAATTGAAGTTCGCAACCTTGTTTACCTTAAAGGTGCATCCTAGACCTGAGAGAAAGTACAGACTTCCCTACAGATATGGCTGTTAGAATGCTCCCCTGATTAGGTTTTGATGGTTATTGATTACTCTGTCCTATATTCATAGTCATTTGGATAGTATCAAACTCTGAATATGGGAAAATGTAAAGGCAGATGCAATTTGTAAGGAATGCAGTAGCAATTATTTAGCAGTTACTACTCGAAGCATAGCCAAATTTGATCCACCTTCTTAATCCAATTCAACACCTGGAGCCTATCCCTGCTGCCTGACATTGCCTATAGTTTAAGTAATTGTAATCAAAATATTCTGATTTGCTCTAACAATCAAAGTCAGCATGGAGATGTTTTTTTGTATACATAACACTCAAAATAAGCAAAGGGATTTTCTTGTAGGCTGTGGTAATATGAAAAGTGTGGGTCTGACAGAAGGATATGTTTATTGAATTTGATCCCCCAGGGTAGAAATACATGCATAAATGAATTATATTTCTACCACTTTAAATGTAGATTGCATTTATATTAATTTTTGGCTTTTTGGGCTTCTGTTATTTATCACCATGATAACACATAGGTACAAAATTCCTTTAAAGAAATGATGAAAATGTTATACTCTGAGTGTACTTAGAATGTGTGTAGGGGCTATACAGTATTAAAACATTTAAAGCCTGAAAAATAATTGAACAGCACAATTTAATTAGAGAAATGAATGTACAAACACAAGTCATGGTTCCCCAGCATAGCAGCTATCATCTGTTGGAGAAGTTGTTAACTCAATATCAAGCTTCTATATATGTGAACAAGAGAAGACATCATTTTTCCAACCATAAGCCATAGAGTGGGCAGTAGTTATGTGGCCCTGTGATGGACTGGTGGACCGTCCAGGGTGTACCCTGCCTCTTGCCCATCGATGTGTTTTCATAATCAAATCCACAATGATTAAGGCCGTTTTTATGTTTGTGTCTTGTTCTATTGCATGGAAACAGAAATAATAACAAATCAACTGCCATACTCTGTAAAAAGGTGCGTTTAAATTGCAAACAGCGTCTCCTCATAGCAACCACCAACAATTTCTCCTTAATTCATGCATAAATGAATTCATGTGGGTGATACTAATTTATTCCAACCTGGTGATGGTGCCTGTTGCCAAACAGATATTCAAACAAAGGCACCTGAGCTATTATTAACTTACCGATGATCATATTTTGCCCACATCTCTCACAAAGATTTTCCAAAAAGCTGTTATACCTACCCCTGATCTTTTCTCTATTACTCTGGAGTATACCTGTATTCCTTCCTTCTTGCTCCTAGATCCCCCTATAAGTCTTTTAACCCACACATGCGACTGTTTATATCTTCATGAATAAATATCCTTTCACTGGAATGAGAAAAATTGTGCATTAACATTTCAAACGTGTTTCTGAAAAATGGCAGGTCAGTGATAAGGACTTGGAGATCAACACAAAGAGACCTGGATCCACATGTCTCAGTAACACCTCTGCAATATTTACAGCTGCATTTGTAAACCTTGTTGCATATGCATGAGTCTGTTACCACTGTGCCTTTAAGTAAACATGAAGCCCCACAGTCAGAAACTGACAAACACTGCAGACGTTCACTCATAAAGGATCTGGTAAATGCAGACAGACGATTGGAGGAGGATAACCCTGACAGAATATCATTGATCGGTGCATGTGCCTATTTAGTGATGCGTTAGAACATTTTTGATTCAGCAAAATCTTTAAAGTCACTATGAATTTCCTAAATTTGAAACAACTTGACTCTTCCTTCAGTTTAATTGATCATCATGTTCATGTCTTCCCTGAACCCAGCATTCAGTTTCCATGCACGAAAGACTTACAGACAAATAAGTATGACAACATTGGATTATTTCTTCAAGATTTCTTCTAACAAATTTGTGAACAAAATAACTCCACAGGCCAACAAACATAAAGAGTCATTTTTGAACCCACACCAACAGCAATTCCAGCTGAGTTGCACTGTCTGGCCTCTCATGTCCAAATTCACCAACGAGAGCTGATGAAGTGGACATACAGACAGGTAACCAACTTCAAAGGAAATAAATCCATATTTTTCCATTTTTCTTCTCAGATGATGTACATTTTTCCTGACGAATGCATTCAATGACAAAATCCACATTCACTGGCAATAGTACTTTAGTGTGTTCAGATAATTGTCTAAATTCATTATTTTCAAAAGTTATACTGCAGCTTTTACCTTTAACTTCATAAGTTCTTTCTTTTTTTCTCACCATTTATGCCCTGCTTATTATTCTATACCTACTAAGCTTTTTATCTATCTTACACACACACAGAAACACGCTGATGAGCACTCCAGGCACAATGTGGGAGTCAGTGTCTTGGAAATATTGTGCTAATTGGGTTCCTGGTGTATTGGAAACGGATGGCAAAAGGTCCTGACTAAGTGTCAGAATGGGATGAGCTAGGAGTGAGACCGGGTCAAAAAAGGACATTGAAGAGAAAGTACTGTGAAAGTCATCACGGAACATTTTGGATATTACAAATAATAAGGAGAGGGTGCAAGAGTGCACAATTAAAGAGGAAAATAATGTGGGTTTAGACTCATGGGGGTGGCTTGGCTTAAGAGCAAAGCCAGAATCTGCCATTAAAAAGGTCTTTGCTTCAGTCCCGACATGCTCAAGTGTCAGAAGACACTGAAACCGGCATTGCTTGTGATGTGTCCATGTTTGTGAGTGTGAGTGTAATAAAAAAAAGTCCGACACAGCCTCAAACTTTGCATTGACTAAGGGTTTATTATGATTTTCTTTCATGACAACAGTATATGTCAGCGGGTGAATGTTTTTGGTACTTTTAGTAAGATGGACTAGAAAAGTGCTACTTGAAATACAGTCCATTTATGATTTAATGAAGCTAATCCACTGTGACAGTGACAGATTTAATGACTTTCATTTTTAGCAACACAAGACATCCAGAGTTTATGAGTAAAGAAACAATTTCTTTGGTCATAATTTAAACTCTTGGAAATGTCTATGGTCAGTTTTCTTTGTGCCTTGCAAATGTCTCAATCTTTTTTTTTAATGCATTTATGTCACCAACTTCCCTAAATCTCGTCCTTCTTTACAGGATGTGAAAAAGGCAACAAAATAGTTGTGGGGATGGACTTTACTGCTTGCGTTTCATGCTTACCTTAATGCATGAATCAACACACTGAAGCACAAACACAGAGCTCTCTTATTAAATTTATCTCATGCCACCAGTCAAAGACATAATCTTTAACACACAACGGCACAGCTGTTCCGATGCGCAAACAAATAAAACTACAACCCGTTTCATACAATCGAAGTCTACTCTGTACTCAGACAGAAACTGTCTTCGTCATGGCCCAGCTTTATTTTCAAGCCAGTTTATAGAGCTCATAAACAGATTTTATTTGGTCAATATAGCTGACTTTGTCTGGTGTCCTCTACTCACAACTCCAGATTGTCAATACAGTCATGAAAATATGTGTAAACATCATCATATCTCAATCAAATGTAACTGCATATTTAGGTGTTTTTATCTGTGGTGTTTTTTATGGGTACTGGCAAAGTTAGAAAAGTTCATCACCATAAAATCCATAGCTTGAGCTATCATATTGCTATATAGGAATTTTTTTGGCGTACATATTCACTTTATTGCTCATTTTCTTACAAAATTATGTGTAAAGTAATACTGGAAACATGATGAAGAAGACCTAGAATAGTAACACAGTGGTCCACGACAGTTTGAAAACCCATTATAATTATTTTTTCCCTACTGAATACATGCTTTTTTAAATATCACTAGTTTTAGTCCGAGCAGATTAAGAGAGCTCAACTGAATTAACACAACTGTTGTCTTGTGCTATGACATTTTTTTTTAGTACTGCAAAAAATATCTGTATCTGATTTCCAACATCCCATGTGGATCTGTTACCTTGACAACCACTGCATGTCTGCCCCAGTGGCCTATTGTTTACTAAGCAAACGCATGTTTGCTGTCTGCCTCAGAGGTAGAAACTGCCATCTACTCTGTGTTTTCTCTATAACCAGATCATTCTATAATATGAGACATGAAGTGAGCTTTTTTATGTTTTTCAAAAATGTAAACACTGAATTTGGTCCCATATATTTGTCTTTCTTTCCCCCGTTTTTGGATATGGATTCTGTAGGTCACTGCTTACATCTGCCTGTGGTGCTACTAGGTAACAGATCAGTGAAAACTTTCTTAAGACATTGGGACCTAATCTAGTGATTTCATCAGCTGTAATGAGGTTCCTATTGAAGCACCCCCTGAAATAAGAGGTTACCATTTGAGTAGCTCTTTTAAAAAATGTTTTACTCAAGACACATAGTTTTTATCAATGACAATATTTGAGTATTGAAACATATAAACTTGGTCTTATTGTCATAGTAATACAGTCTGAAGTATTTGGTTAAAAGCAAAAGCAATTACAACAAAATTTCATTATTTTTTAAACCAAAACGTAACATGCACATTATTGCTCTGACGTATTGAAAACAAACATTTGAATCAAGAATGGGCCAATTCTTTTATACAGATTAAACAAGCTACAAAGAGACATTTTTGAAGATCTGAATCTGATCTGAGTCGGATGGATTACATAATCCAGGCAGTTCTTTAGGATTGTAAATGATTCATGTGGTTTTCATCTTTTTTTATTTCTGACTCATCTGCTAGCTGATTTACTTGAAAAATTATGCTTTCTACACTTGTGAAGGATTTATTTTCTCTAATGCTTGCTGACGTCCTGCAGAATACAGCATGGCTTATTTATCTGTTTGGATGATTTTGATGACTTGGTCATTCCGATTGTAAAATAGTTTTATTAAAAGTTTTTTTTTTTTGAAGAAACAGATTTTCTGTTTAACCCTAACCGACCTGTAACCAGAATTGAAATAACATCTATATTGAACCAGATGTTTTTGGCCTTTATAAGTCTTTATTCTGCTTTACCACAAACCATAATAATTACCATTACCCATTGAAGAGGAAGAGGAAAGCCAAAGGAAGTAAGGCAGAGAGAAAACAGGTCAACAAATTCCATGTTTCAATCTGGTTTCGCATATTCCAAGAGTCATATATTCCCACTCGGCATATCAGAAACACTCATCTGGCTGCCATACACTAGGCTGCACATGCCTTTTGATTCATAGGCACTCAATTTGAGGAGGGAAGGTGGATTTAAAGAATTTCTTTGAAAAAGGACAGAGACAGGAAAAGTACACATGTACTTATATAGTGCTTTTCCAGTCAAGGTGACTACTCAAAGAACTTGACACTACATGTCATGAACCATTCACACACTAGTTGCACCAATGGGCACACCGGATGCAAACAGTAGGCAACTTGGGGTTGCCTACTGGCCAAGAACTCTTTGACATGTGGTCTGGAGGAACATGGAGTTGAACCACTGACCCTCCAATCAGTGGACAACTGCTCTTTCCTCCTGAGCCGCCCCATGTAAGAAAAAAAAGTGTTGCATTTGGACCAGTATGGTCAGCTGACCAACACGCACTGCAGCAGGACTACTCCAGGAAACTTTACCTGTCTCAAAAATAACTTGTAAAGATCTAAACTGTGGATCCAAATTTGACCTGAAAGACAGTTTATAGGTGGATTTACAGTTGAGTGCTTTTTGCTTCAGTGTACAGTCTAATGCGTAACAAGTAAATGCGTATTTTCAGAAAAAGAAATCCAGAGATTTAAGAAGTGCTCTGTTTTTTTTTTCTGGAAAAATACCCTTGTGTGGACAGACTAAAAAATATGGCTAAGGGAGATGGGGGTCAGAGCTGATGATAGTATTCTGCACAAAGGACAGAAATAAGGAAGGAGAAAAGAAGTGATAGAATGAGACAAAAGATGGGAGAAGAAGAGAAATAGCAATGGAAGGGAAAGTCATTAAGAAGCAGCTATACGCTCGGGGGCAATAGGTCAACACTTAGCTTCAAGTGTCAAGTGTTGGGCCATCACTGCCTGCACCTTCTGGGGTAATTGTTTTGTGTCTGGATATGTGTGTGAGAGATGTGTGTGTGTGTGTGTGCGAGAGGCAGCGCGTTTGCAAAATGAGGCAATTTAGCTGCCATTAATGCCTGTGCCCCATCCATATATTTTGAAGGGCTATTGATGATGCTTTGCTGGATAACAAGTAGTGAACAGAGATACAGACCGTGGTGATGGAAACAGTGTGTGAACGATAAGGATTGTTCTCTGAGGGTCAGGAGGGGGGTCATAATAAATGACTAAAAATTGCAAAATAAAGACAAAATAAAGACAACTCAGAGACTGGGGAGAAAAGGAAAATCAGACACTGACAGGATGTATGGCCGGACAAATTAGGAAGATATGGAGTGCGATATGACGGCTAGAGACGGAAGGATTGGACATAAGAGGTGAGAGCATGGGACATTATCTTACTTTTAGTGCCTCTATTCCATAAAGAGTATATCATGTGAAAGCTATTGATTTTCCATTGACTCTAATGGACATTATGGCCTCTATGCATTCATCTACAAGCACTAAACCGTTAGCTCCTCGGTCAAACATGCATGCACTCTTGAGAGCAAAGTTACGTTGAGGCGGTTGTGTAAAACACGAAAAATATATTATTGCATTAATCTGGTATCATCTGTACCTGAAGCTTTTCACATGAAGCACAAAACTATTGAAGGTATTCCTTTAAAGCCCTCTTGGCTTTGTTAGCCTTATAAATGAATCGACTTAGAGGTGTAGTTGCTGAGCGTCCATAAACATGTTGAAAAATTTTCAGAACGCTTTTGTCTGCTTATCTGCTCATTGTGATACAGAATTTGTGCTGATGAAAAATGCAACCTTGTGAGGCCGTTTACATGTGATATGTACTTCATCTAGCAATTGTGATATTGATGAACTTGCATCAGTCAGAGGTGGCTGAGTTAGTGCAAAAAGAATCCTGATGATGGAAGGAACTCTGTGATTACTGTAGTGTTCCCTCAGTCTATAAAAACATGAAGAGAGTATGATTTCACCAAGTGTTTTGTGTAATACCTTAGGATCCATAAGTGCAATGTTTCAGATACAGTCTTAACTGTAAGGATGACTTGGTTAAGGACTTCAAGACAAGGGTCATGCATATAAGATATTGACTGGTCAGCCATATGGTACCCTTTATTTTCATGTACTTGAACTCCTCTTCTTGAGTAGTCTTTAACAAATTCATGACTTCACTTTTTGCAACTGAAATGACTTACACTGTGATTTATTAACCTGATACAAAGCAGATTACTTGTCGAGGGGAAATTATAAGACACTTTGCTATATATGTCCAGAACATCTATTTGTTTTTAATTTATGCTCTCTAAGTATGTCAGACACAGAAATGACTGGAAACTCACTCCTTCCATTATTTTGGGGTAATTGAATACACTTTCAAGTCAATTAAATCAGTGTTTACTCTATTCAGTTTTATTTGTTCTTCATTAGTTTCTTTTGCGTTATAGCTAAGAACAAGTTCTGTCTGCTTCCGTAAAATATTGACTGTTGCTTAGAAAACCTATTTCAGTCATTCCACTGTTGATTGTCGACACTTCAAACCTTCAGCTGAGGATTTCTTTTTTTTAGAAGAGAAGCTATACTGAGCAACCCCATCCGTTTTCCCGTTTCCTCGCAGCATTCACACACACATGCAAGCTGTAACACTTTCAGTCAGCTCTTGTAAAGTGAAAGACAACATGATAATAACATGATATTTAGATTACTTTCTCAAACAGTCAGCGCCATATCGTTTGTTTGAAAGCATTTTAGATTTGGCTTGGTGTCTTTCACTGAAAATAACTGCCTACCTAGTTATTATTTAGTTTCTGGTCTATATCTTGATGAGTTCAGGGGTTTAACTTGTATTCTAGAAACACAAGTACATAGTATATGAAATAATAAATAAATAGTATTTTCAATGCACTAAAGACTGTTTTACTGTATTAAAGTTGTGTTAAATCATTACCAATTCTCTCCATGAAAAAACTGTTTGTCCTCACTAAGGGACTATTTACTCTGAATGAATTAGTCATTTTAGTTGAGAAAGCCATCATAAGGACACTTTAGCCAAGATTCTATTGAAATCCTAATTAGTTGCACAACTTTTTTTTTCTTCGAAGAACCATTACTGATTTGACCAAGAGACTGCTGAACTCTGCAGAAATCAGTATATCTCTGAGCAGCCCCAGTTTACATTAGCCAAGGGACTATTGATTTTTTGATGAATTAGTCTCACTTTATTTGAGAAAACCAACCATCCAACCGGCCCAGGGACTATTGCACAAGGTCAGAATAAGATGTTAATGTTTAAATGTGTGAGACAACTTCTACTCAGCTAGAGTGATTTGTATGAGTCAGGATGTCAGAGTTGGCGTTCGAATGAGTCACAATTGATAATGGTTTTAATAATAGAGCCAGTGTAGGAGGTGGGTCCTCAAATACATTTGCACATAAACAGATATGCAGCAGCACAAGCATAAGTCAAATAAATGTAATGGTTGTTTCATGCTCAGGAGTAGTAATTTTTTTTCATACCTCACAAAACCGGAGTACTTAGATCGAAGTGATTAACCGCTTACGGAATGCCACAGACTTAACACAGCAGTGCCAATCAAAACCTATCCAAACATTGCCCCTAGGAGCAGCATAAACAGTCAGAGAAGGTCATAAAATGACACTTCCTCCAAGAAACGCTGATAAAAATCATGAGCGAAAAATCCTGCATGATTCTTCTGTGTCTCTCTCAAGGACACATTGACTTTTAAATTTGACTTCACACTAATGTCCTGTCTTCTGGGCTGGCTATAACAAGAGGGCCCTGGGACCGGTGCAGCAGTGATTAATAGAGCAGAGGGCAATAAGACGGGGGTTGTCGATGCCACTGGTAGGACACTGGGAGAACTCAAACAAATCACGAAATAGAACATTGTTGTTGCCTTCACAAAAACAAAGCCATGTTATACAGAGTATATACACCATGTTACACACAGGCTATATACATGCATCCCAAAATAATGCCTACTTCATAACAAATGTAGGAAAATTTAGGAGTCTGCTGCAAGGAAACGTTTGATATCGTGAAGTACAAAAAGAAGCTTGCTCCATTTTCATAAAGCCTTGGATCAAATGGAAATTCAAAGACATTTTCTAATTTTTGGATCAAATTATATATTCAAAATTAGTAATTGATGCTTTAAAAAAAACAGGCTAATTCATAAAGCATAGGAATTGTAAATTGATATAATTACACGTCAGAGAGGAAAAACACTGGACTCTTGCAGATGCACCTTCTTTTTCTTATCCTTCTATCTATTATTTTGGGTATATTATCTATTATTCAGACTCTTCTCGGGTTCATTTCTGTATCTCCACCTTCTCTCTATCAACAATAACTCTCATTCCTGTCTCTCAGACACTATATATCTCATCATCATTTCCCTATCACTCCCTATCCAATTCTCTCTTTTACACTCTCAAATGTTCTCTGTTATCTGCTGTAAAGAAGATAAGCACCCCTTGTTTTTTTACTGGTGGAAGCAGGGGAAGAGTAATACACAACATGTTCATGAGAGGTGGAGGACGGCTGCAGAAGTCAAGGTCAGCTATGAGGTTCCCGTGTGTGTTTGTGTGTGTGTTGTGAGAGTGATTTACAATCCCATCTAACTGTCGTTATCTGTATTCCTATCCAATCCTTGGCACCATTTTCTCACAGAGAC
Source organism: Menidia menidia (assembly GCA_907169785.1). Taxonomy (NCBI): domain Eukaryota; kingdom Metazoa; phylum Chordata; class Actinopteri; order Atheriniformes; family Atherinopsidae; genus Menidia; species Menidia menidia. The sequence goes on from CAJRST010013335.1 coordinate 7,800,530, forward strand.
ACAATATAAAGTGTTCATGCTTTCTAAACACACGTTTTCACACAAACACACACAGTTGTCTAACGCAGTGGTAAATCATGGAGCGAATCCAGGGTGATGCAAAGCAAACCGACTGACAAGAATCAGCCAGTCTTTTTCACAGAAATCACTTTTCATTCGTTTTTCTTGAACATTGTTTTTCTCATTTTGTCCTCTCAATTACTCCCATCTGCAATCCAACCACTTCATTTCTTAATTCCTTTATCTTTCTGGTTCCTCATTTGTTTCTGATATTTAATTGTGCATGGTTTTTATGTTTTATCTAATTTGATTTAATGTGTGTTTAATATGTTGATTGTTTCATGATTTGTAGAACACAAAATCAACCAAAATGGTAAACTCTCCCACAAAGCCTATTATGTTCATGTTGGCAGAAAAACCTACATATTGGATTAACCACTGTAAGAAAGCAGTGTGCTGAACATGTGCACTAAATGAAAATTTTGAATACAAATAACCTTCATAGTTGTCTCGGCCTTTTTTTTTGTCGCAAAGGTTTTCTGTAGCTGCTATACAAATTTTTTTTTCAATAATGATTATAACATTAACATTTTGGTAGCTTCTCAGCGAACAAAATGTACCTAGCTGAAATCAATCCAATTATCTTCTTGAATAATTGAACAATCAGCGCTATGGTACCACATTTTGGCCACTTGGCTTGACACATGAACTGGATGTCACATCTCTAGGTAATGCATGTCATATCTCTAGGAAATGATTGACACTTTGCTTTTATGTATATAATTACTTTGTTATTGTGAGCCATATTAGCTGTTAACCTCTCTCTCTCTTTCTCTCTCTGTATATATATATATATATATATATATATATATATATACGTGTGTGTGTGTGTACTGTAGATGTAGTATTTCTCGAATATATTTACCTAGATCACAGACATTGGAATAAATTGAATTCATTGCCAGTACTATACTACACAAATAGTTCACTTCGGAAGAAGGCCTCAAAATCTTCACACCAAGAGAAATTGAACTATAAATGTCACCAGGAAATTGTCATACTGTGCCAGCAGTATTGGTTTTTGTACTGGTGGCTCATCCAATTACGTCTTTCTAGCAGTGCCAGCCAAGTTAATTAATTAATTTTTTTTGCTTTTCAGGAAATCAGAATTTCACCTTAACAAAGGAAAAACAAAAAACAAAACATTTTTTTGCAGGCATTTGCAGTAGATGAAATGACCATAGGTTATGTCCGCATGGCCTAAGAGGATTGCAATGCCTCTTGCGTGCAGATCTTAAAATGTTTTCACCAGCTGAGAAAAAGGAAAAAAATGGTTTTGTTTTTCTTCACCTGGATTTTGTACATTTGAGTGCGTGTACTATCGATATTTGTGCTTTTGTGCTCATAAACATCCACCTGGAGTTCAGCAAACCCTTTTTCAAACCCAGGTGTCTGCAGGCATTCATGCCTAGCTGTTTTTAGACATGCTGAGTGTCGAAACCTCACAGCATGTTGTTGCACTTTCTTATGCAACAATGCGCCTTTGACCACACGTTCACACACACAAACAACTTATCGTGGAGCTACTTATTCGCTGATAAAAGGCGAGCCAGAGGGAACCCAGTAATTGAACTCCAGTGAGCGAAGCTTGGAAGCACCGTGCCGTATCCAGGGTAATAAGGAAAAAAGTTATTATTCACCTCAAAGACGTACAAACACACTCTCACAGACACAGTAGCAAAAACACATATGTTGGAATCCAAGCGAAAAAACAAACCTTGGTAAGAACAACATGCTGTTTCACAATGTAAACTTAGAGGCCTTCAGTTTGTGGGATTCTGCTTCCCTTCTGAACCACGTTTGAAGATCAGTGTATGGAGCTTATGCATAAGTAAATATACTTTGAAATTATTGACTTTCACAGCTCCTGCTGCTAAATAAATCAGAACATCCTCTCTCGCTGTCTCCCTGTCTCTCACTCAATGAAACTGTTTGGATGTATCCACGGTGTTCGCAGGAATCCACAATGCATTCAGCTATGATTTGGGCTGCATCGTCTCTGTGTGCTCACACACACACA
>CAJRST010013335.1:7802619-7816387 GCA_907169785.1 Menidia menidia
TCAAAATAATTTGTTCAGCATGATTACTTGGGTGTGTTTGCATTTTATTTGGGGCGGAAGTTGATTGTTGTTTTGGAACACATTAAATATCTTTATCCATCATGTGTTAATGAGCCTGAGCCAATTGTAATTAAGGTCAACAAGAAAAAGCTTTTGTTTTGTTTTCTGTAACAAGATATGACTTGTTTTCATTTTTCAACGGCGCGGCAAATTGCATGCACATGTGGAATAACATTTAGTCATGTATATGCTATTTCCATTCAACTTCAGAAAGAATACTGATGGCATTATTAAATCTCAATAGCACTAATATACTTTTTAATTAATAATTTATTTGTGTGTACTACATGTACTGCGGACCTACACTCATAGATAATGATATTCTTATCATAAAAAAACATTTATTCTTTGTATCTAGCATATCTTGAATTAAATGCGAGTTTAATTAATAAGTAAAATAGCTATATTCCTATGCGTATTGCCCATTTGCACCAACTGAATAAAAGCCTTATGACCTTCCCTCTAATTACATGAAGCTAACAAAAAAAGGTATCTCGGTCTGAATGTTCAGCTTGTCGCCTCTAGGTTTGTATCAACAAAACAGTTCTCTTTGCATACAAACTACTTTTTCTATGCTATTGAAAGCTATTTTTCACCTGAATCGTCAACAAAAAACTATAAACATCACATCGCTTTTCCAGCAGTGGTTCAGGCCGTGGAACAGGCACATGGCCCTGCCCTGTGGCCATTTATTACATATTATTCAGCCCTCCCTCCCCACACGCTCATCACATCTCAACTGTTAGAAAGGTTATTAAACCCCACAAACTTCTTATTTATATAGAGCTTTCATCATCTGAAAAATATATTTAGATCTGATAAAAAATTGAAATTTAAAAAACGCAAATCATGTAAATGAAAATCTGTTTTCAACCGTTGTCATACAATTGTTAGTGGTCAAATCCATGATCAAAATAAACTTTAACAACTGTAGAAGTAAAGTTTTAATAGGCAGACATTTGTACTTAGGATCTGAAGCAGTTCTGAAAAGAAAAGAAAAAGTCTGTAAATGTCCCAATTATATGTAGGACATCGTTCTCGGCTTCTTTGCATCTGATTTGCGGTTTTATTTACATATTTGTAATTACAGCTGTGCTTTCCGTGTGATGCTTTTTCTCATCTCTTCTTTTTTTTTCTCAGATTTGTTTCACTTTATAAAAATGTCATGGTGAGCTAATGAGAAAACAGAATAGGGAGGTTTCGTGTATTTTTGTCTGATGGGACTCAAAGAATGCTGAAGGACAGCAGGAAGACGTTTGTTCTCAAGAATTATATTCTATATATATTATATTTAAATATTTTCTCAAATCACAGGGCCACACATTTAGCTGTTAGTATAAAATCCAGTTTAATACAGGTAATATCACATATTTTCCTTCTGGCTTAATTGAATAAGTTTAGAATCAAATTTAACAAAACTCTGTATTTATCTATGTATTCGTATTGTAGGTCGATGATCATGGTGGTTCCACATTCGTTCATTTTACATCCATTTGAAAAAACATCTCACATTATACCAGTTTAATTTTAATTTATCTTAAAATGCCATTTTTATTTTACTTTTCACATTGGCGTTGTAGTGCGAGGACCTGAAAGACAGGATCCAAAATTAAAATGATTGGGATAAATCATGTATAAATGAAAGGAAAACAGTCTCACAAAAGATAGATAAAATAAAAAAACTGAAAAAAACACAACAAAATACATATAAATTCTAACAGAGGTTCATGGACAAAAACAAGATGGACAATTCTAAAGCTTAAATAGAATTCTTCAACTAGAATTGTGCATGTGATTGATTTTATCGTAATTTTTCAGGAGGCAAACATGGCAGAAATATCCTCTCTTTTGTTTGTCAGTGTACTTTTCTCTGGACTTTAGATCATATGAAACATTTCCAGAAAATTGTTTGGACCTCTCGCTAAAATGTCATCACAGTGTAGTTCAGTAGAGTCCAGTCCCTGTGTGACAAATACCAAGCAAATCGAATTAGAAGCAATAGGTTGGAGAGTAAATAAGAATTTATTGTGTTATGTCAGTGATAATGTTGTTACTCAACCAGTTTTAGAAATTCTTAGTTGTATGTCTATCAAATTTGTAGCATCAGAAATAAAACATAAAACATTTTAAATTCACTTTGGTCACAGAGGGAAAAACTAATCTCTTCACTGAAAGATTTGGTCTCGGCACCCTCCAACAAATGGCTTCAGTTGTGCTGTTATAACACATGTGGCCTTCTACAAGTATCCAGAGGACAAGAGGTTGATTTCCATTTTAAACTGGCAGTATATATCATTTTTATACAAATTAAATATTCTAGAAATGTTATGTGTCACTCCTTTGTATTTTGTTTAGTTCTTTTTTGTTTTCGACGAAAATTATCAAAGAGAAAAAGTGGGGAAAAATATGACAAACTGTCCTTCAGTTCCATAACTTATCAAAGAGATGAGAGATCTTAAGTCTTGGCACACACATACTTCATCACAGTTCCACATCAAAAACTCACAGGTGATTAGACATGCTTTAGAAATAGCAACCCATCGGGCAAAAATGTATTAATACTAAAGTAATGATAGGAATAGAACAGTAAACAGGTGTGAGAACCATATGCAAAATTTGTATTGCAAACATTTTTTTCTTCATAATCTGAACTGAAATTATTAAATAGGCTAATATTTTCTAGTTCTAAACTACACTTTTGTTGTGTTTTTTTCTAGTTCGGTAAAGGAATCTGTTAGTTTTCCAGTTTTACACATTCCAGTAATATAAGGAACAAAAACTTCTTTCCCTCTGTGTGTCTCTAAATAAATACATATAGAATAAGATATGTTTAAAAGTGTTGTGTATTCTTGATAGTCAAAGTGTCCAAAGGCATATTCCTTGTTTTATGCTTATTTACAGACATTACCAATGTCTGTAAATAAGCATAAAACAAGGAATATGCCTCACAACAAAAGTATTTAAACTTTACACCTGAGTGGCCTGATATTATGTCAAAAATAATCATAGAACTTTACTCTGCTCAGTTTAAACCGCTTGTGGAATGCCTGACCTTTGCTTGTTAGCATTGCCTGAGGAGGAATTATTTGAGTTGATTACCAAGTCAATGGAATAAAGGCCATTTGCTTCCTGCGGTACCTCCCTATATAAGGACGCACATCACAGTAGCCTTGATGCAACTGTGCTCATTTCTGTGTATCTGTGTTGCTTCTCTCACAACCTAATAAGAGAAGTCAGTTTTCAATTTGGGGGAATTATGTGGTCCCCAGCAGGTTTATTTGGAAAAAAAACAAACACACAAACGAGACAAAAAACAATGACTTGCACCAAAAAACAGAATCAACAAAACTTTTCAGGCAATATCCCCACTTTTCCGTATCGTCCCACTGAGCTGCTGTTGCATTTTCAAGTCTTTAATCCTTGCAAACCAATTTTGAACTTGCATAAACACTTTAATCCAAAGCCACAAGGCACATTCTTAAATATCTTATGTTCTATGTTTTTGTCTTTCCCTTGCCTGTTTTTAAAGTGCCTTTTTAAAATATATTTGGTATATATTTTCAACCAATTTTGTGAATATATATATATATATATATATATATATATATATATATACAGTATATATATAATATTACATATTATTTTATTTTTTTAACTTAAATTGAGCGTGAGGATATTCTCCTCTTTTCTACTGTGCTACTTCTTGTCCATATTTTCCTAAAGGGATTCAGTAATGGCCTCTCCCTGTGTCCCTGAACCAAACTCTTTCCAACAGTAGCTGGCACATGACATGGCTGCCTGTGCACCCGAGACACTGTTATGGCTTTAACACACCACCATTATCACTGTAACACAGTGCTAATGCTCTTCCTTGCTTCTTCTGTCTTACACTTTTACACACACACACATTTTTATACACTCGAGCTCCGTTTCTCTGGAAACTAATGGATTGTGTTCCTAGAAAAATACAACTACTTAAGAGCTGGTTAGGGACTGATCACAGATGGTGTATGTGCTTCTCTGTGTCTGCGTGTTTAAAATAAGAGGGGAACAAACAAGTTCTGTGCTTTGATTTCCGTGTGTTTATATGCAAACTCACTGCGACCCTTCTGGGAATAAAGAGTCTGGACAGTCAGTGGATGACTGAATGAATGAATATGCAAACCAGATATAAAATAGTCCAGAATAGAATTTTATTTTGCTTTATGTGCTTATTAATACAAACCTATAATTTTATGCGTTTCTGTCTTTTTATGTTTCACAAAGCTATGGACTACCTTTTTTGTTACCCTTCTGACACATTAAGATGTCTGTTAGGTAGTAGTTATCCAACATATTGGATTTTAATCTGTAACAGAGCGCATGTCACTAGCGATATTGAGCATAAATAAGATAAAAGTGCAGACAATAAAAACAGAGAGCGGATATACTTGAATCAACTCAAATATATGGACATCAAGGCCAAAATATATTACTGTATTCAACAGTTTATATTGTAAATTGTGCGATTTTTCAAGGCCCCGGAGAACTGAGGCCAGGCATTGGGATTTTCTGTACAGCTTCAAGCCTTTATGCTGGAATGACTCCTCTTAGCTCATGACATCACTGGTGTTTAAAAGACCAGAAAAAAAGGATGTTAGCACTGAGGCATGACGGAAAAAAACTGGTCAAAGAGAAAAGTTTTTTATCATCATCTGTTCTTCTTCTGCTGTGTGGTTCTGCATCAGCCCATCCATGGGTAATGCACAATACCGTATTTCCCTGCATGTAATTCAGAGATGCAAAGACATTTGCATGTTACATCAGTAATATATAGTGGATGTGAAATATGACACAAACTTAATATAAAAGCTGCTGCTTGGGAGCTCGAGCAAACGCTTGCTAACTTGGTTGTGGGCAATGATGGATTTACATTTGTATTTTCTTACAGTTTCCTATGGCTCTTGTGGCTCACTTCCCACGAAAAGTAAAGCCTCTTTGTCGGGTGAATTCTTAATCTACTCCATGTTTATCGGGTTTCAGGGTTTCCTCTTGGCATTTCAGGTTCTTGCCATGGTCTGAACACATGCGAGTCGAGTGGATTAAAGGAAATGAATTGCCCATAGGTGGAACTCAAAGTGTGAAGGATTTTCCGTCCTTTTGTGTTAGATGTGACAGCGACAGGGGGTTGTCCTGGGAGTTCTCATGTCTTTTTAATCAAGTCCATGCCTGAATGCACTCCAAATTCTTGTGACCTTGGGTAAAAAAAGGATTGTTGTTTATTTGTCGATAACGTTTCTTCAGTGAAAAAAATAGAAAATGATAGATGAGACTTCAGGTGGATTCTTTGATGTAATTCTTTCATTCCACTCACATATTTCCTCAAGTCAGTGGTATCATAACGTATTAAACTTGACGTGGTTTGTTGACAACAGAATTCATGATGGTAACGATATCACAGCCAAACACAACAACAAAAACTACAATGGTCATGTTTTAGGCCTAAATGTTTCCAGAAAAGACGATGAACCTCCTCCATTTCCTCCATATTCATTTATCCATGGATGCTTTTATGAAGAACAAAAATATTGAGGGAAAGAAAATCTGGTGGTTATATCCCAGAGTTCACGTGAGGAGGGATTGAATGGTGATGGGAAATGAATGAATGAAGCACATCTGGTGTTAGAATACACCCACTGTGACACTGAGAGGTTTATAGGGCTACACTGATTAGAATACGCACACACATACAGAATCAAATTTGAATCCATATGCGGGAAAACGACATGGTACATGACTCTGAGTGAGCCCTTACTGGCCGGATGCTGTAGTGAACCTGCAGTGGTACGCTTATATTTCTTTTCCAGCGTGGGTGTTTAATAAGATTTTAATTAGTATGTGTGTACCTTTGTAGTACACAAAGTACATTTGTGTTTATATTTGTGTAAATACACATGTTTGTGGCCTGTTGGAGATATTCCTCCTGCAGTTCTGATTAAAATAGCAGAGCATGGATAATGACATTTTCTCTTCTCACAAGCACTCATTAAACACCAAAAGATAACTTGTAAATCTTACGTGTCTGCAAGTAGACTTTCAAATTCAGTCTTGCTTTTCTTATTTTTTGTAATCTCTGTACTGACGCACGGTACATTACAATACATCTTCATCTATATTTAAATCCAACGCACAATGCATCTGCCTTTAAAAGAAATTGTTATATTACAAAATTACCGTCATTTTTAGGCAATGTGTTTTTCTGGACTGTCTGCAGAGAGAGGAAACTCACAAATACTTTTGGTAGTAACCTGTAAAATCCCAGCTGTGATTGGGCGAGAGGTGTCAGGCAGCCTTGAGAGTCTTAATTAATGTGACATTAATGGATATTGGCATAAAAAGGGGAAACCTAGGAGCTACACCGAAGTAGGAGATATTTGATTTAGAATAAAAACCGCAAATACCCACCGTCGCAAGCATTTTAAAACATTTCATGCTACCTCATAATTTGCTCAAGAGACTTTCAGCAAATCAAGACGAGAGAAAAAGTTGGCTAAACTTTTGCATGCAGCTGTGAAATCCAGGGTAGCCATTAGTGACTGGAGAGTCTGTAATGAAAAGCAGGAGGGGGTCCCAAAAAGTCTACATGAAGCATTTGCCACTTTCCACCATATAGGCGTAAAATTATAGCTTCCCGTAATTGCCCGGGATACTTGATGGGAGTAGAAGGTCAAAGAGCTTTAATCATACAGCCTGCGTATAGAACCCATCATTGAACTTCACTGTTTGTCTTTGATCCTTTTTTATGTGTTCAAGCTTACATGAAATTGAGGTTGTTAAAGATTTACTTGAAGTTTAAGTAGATGACACTTCCTAAACATTATTCATAGAGAGCTGACTGTGTACTTTTCTTTCTTTGTACTAGCTACTGTGATCTGTGTTGCTTTTCTTTTTGTTTTAAATTGTGGTTAATGGAGCTCTCTACCTTTAGCAGGTCAAGTTTAAAGTTAGCTTTGCCTCTCTCTTTGCTACCGTTGCCGTATTAATATTAAATGTTCCATTGCATTCACAATTTGGATTTGAGAGGTTGTGATAGAGCATTACATGTCCTCGTGCAAATGAACAGCTTTCAAAACCTTCTGCTGGAGTTGTGCTTTATGCAGAAGTCTGTCTTTCATGTCTACATGGGCTTCTTTTTGCGCCTGAAACTGTCACCCACACGCCATAGACCCACATAAAGTAAAAATGAAAAGACAACATTTCACTTCATTAGTTGTACAAATGATCCAAAGATAAAGAGACAAGGCTGAAGGCTGCTGTCTTACTGGACAACACTGTTTTGTTTCTTTCACAGCGCCTGTCTGTCTCTCTTGATGCTGTCTGGGTTTCACCTGACTTTTCTCAACTTATTTTCTGGAGTTCAGTGCCTTATTCTCTAGCTGCCAAACAAAGATGAGGTCTATACCACAGTCACCAGGAGACAAAAGCTTTATAGTCATGGCTCTCTCACACTGTCCTTTAGTAAGCTCTCAGAGGTGCCCTGGCAGATAAGTTCAGATAAAAAAAACTGAAGCTTCAACACCATTCACGCCTTCCCATTTATCCCACTGGTTTTTCGTCCCTTGTTCCATTAGTTTCACTCTGTTTGCCCAATTTCATTTCAGGTCCAAGATGATATCAGTGTGCCAGCAAATGCACTCTCCACAGAACAAGTGATACAATAAAGTCCAGTCTATAGGAACCTGTAAGAAATGTGTGAAGTGATCATTCATTTCTAACACTGCATTATGTTGTGGAGGCCAAACATTACACAGGACTACAACATGAAGGATGCTTATCATCCAGTCGCTAGGTCTCCAGGATATGGGGTCACAGTATATGTGGTCCAGATATAAAAAAAAATTGAATATAAGGTTTAAAAATGTTTAGATGATCAGCTGCAGAGGATAAATAATAGTTCAAGAGTCTAAGTAATTTCCTGTATGTCCTATATAGGTTAAGCCGTTCGACACAAAGTTGTTTTGAATTTTATTTCCACATTGTTTGTTGAGGAAGTTTACATGTGTAAGAATTTCAGATTGAAATGGCCAGCACTGAAAGTTGTGCTTTAGCAAAAGCAACAACCGAATCAACGACTGGAAATATCTCAAAATATCTACTTTCATTTTTTAAAATGTTTGACGGATGCACTTTCTTGTATTCTTACATAGATTGTATATCTTTATTTAAATCAAATTGATTGAATTTTGCGTGGGTATGATGGAAAATGCTGCAATGTGTAATTTAGCGAGAAGTAGAGAGATTTTACCATGGTAGGTTAGCAATAGTATGCTTTTGGTTTTGTTGACTTGATAAAAACAAACACCACTGCATTACCACCCCTGCCAAACATACCAAGAATCAGCAAAAAAAAAAAAAAAATTGAGATACAATTGAAACCAATACACACTTACATCTCTAATGCATAAATAAAGAGATGTTTTAATATGAAATATGTGTTAGAATTTGGCTATAGTTACTCACTTAACATTGTATGCTATAACATAATCTATTTAGATAACTGATTGTCTTATTCCTTTTCAGAACTATACTTTTGTGTTAAATTCTCGTCGTTAGGTCAACATACACACACTTGGTTACCACATTCCAATGTCATCTGCATAAATTAGGACCTGGCCTGTTTATGCCCAGAGGTAACTAGCCAAGAGGACTTGGTTATGTCCAGTCCTCTTTTGAAGGGTGGGCCCAGCCTAGAAAACAAATATCCATTACACACATCAACTCTGGTTTATTCTCAGGTTTCCAACTAAAGAATCGAGCTAACAATGAATATAACATAAATCACTAACCTGAGAATATTGTAAACAGTGTCAAACATTGCACAGACCTCTAACTCTCAGGACAACAAGCACAGACTGTTTGGGGAGTGTCAAAACAATATTTTTGACAAAACATACATCTACATCAGTCACTGATGCAGATGACAACACGATGATGGAATGTCAAAATCAAGTTTTCAAGATGGACAAGTATGTACAGCTGTGGACTTTTCTATGCATCAAGTTCTCCTCAGAATTTCACAAAATGGCACAGGCCTCATATCACAGTGGTGTGATAAATTATTGATCTGTTCATCTGGATGTGTTGTCTGTTTGAACAGGACAGACAGTTATGCAGACAGATCTGTAAAAACACAGATCTATGGTGTGGGATTCACTCAGTGATATAAAACGAATCTCTAACACACCATAGATGAGTTGAAAATTAAATCACAAAAGCGTCTTAATCGTTGCAAAGACATGTTTTGAGTACAAAGAACTAAACGTATTAGTGGGCACTTTATTCCCTGTGTTTCAGCACTATGCAGAAAACTGTGCAGTTGCAGTTTTGGGCATATTGGCTTTTATAATTGTTCTTGATGACAAACATCATCTGGTGCATCCAGAGTCATGTTACATCACCTGAAGCAAATCTGACTGAAAGTGAATGAGGTACGGCATTGCACCAGCCAATGTACAGCACATTTCAAATCGATCCAAAAGCGAAATATAGAGCAGTAGCTGCCAAAGACAGCATATATTATTAACTCGCTAGAGGCTCAAAGTGAATGCTGAATGAGTATTAAATAAGGGAGAAGTTGGGAACATAGTGAGATGTTGTATAATGTGAGTGTTAAACTTCACAAAATGACACCGCACTGTTTTACACATCACACTTTGGTATGAATGAATTATTTACACCAGGGTTCTTGAAATTTTCCTTAGGTAAGGAGGTGTGTCGTCCTTTAGTGCAGAAAACACAGTGTCGCTCTGGTACAGCACATGACAATTTGGACAAATGCTGTTTATTATGGGTCCACAGCAAATATTAAGTCTGAGAAGAACATGTCATGCTGTCAGAGAAAAAAGGATTGAGAATATATTCTTGTCCTACTTATTTCTACCAAAAAGAACGGGCAGGGAATCAATTCCTGGATATTCTTTCTGATTAGCAGAAAACGATTATGAAAGAAACTAGTTTAGTTTGGCCTCTTAATCCATTCAAACGGGGCGAACCATCCTCACCCATTTATATACTACGATACACTCAGTCTTGTCTATGACAAAAAGCAGATGGCAGCTAACACACTTCTTCAGAGACAGGCTTAGGCCTTTATTTACATCTCTGGCCTAGAGTGCCAGGCTTGTATTTGGGATAGGTCTTCATTTCTGGAGATAATTATAGATAACAAGACTTGTCACATATCATCCTGATTATTATTTCTTTTTAGATTGTACTTTCCATCAAGACAATAACTGTAATGGTTCACTTGAATATACATATATATATATATATATATATATATATATATATATATATATATATATATATATATACATGCAGTGTACACACATGTGCCAATTATTGATAAAGCATAACATCGAGAATCATCTGACTTTTTTGGTAGATGGCATTGCCACATCCAGAAAGAAATAATATGTTTTATAGAATACAGTTGCTGCAAATCAAACTGGATTCCTTTTGAGTTGTTTGCCAAGCAGTCATCCTTATTAGGGGAAAACACAGCACTCATGCTCATCATCATTTGTCCCTTCTGAGCAGGCACAGCCACACAGTAGGACAGACTTGTCAAAACACAGATGACTTTGTTATCAAAGTGTTGGCATGATGTAATGCGGTGTGACCATCTATCAGTGAACTGTGTCTGTCTGGGTGAAAATTAATCACAGCCAGAGACAAACGCAGCAGTTGGTCTCAGCAGATGCAGCAAGGATGGTGCTTAATGATTGCATGTTGTGTTTTATTTACATTTGGTGGACAAAACAGCAGGTTGCTCCAGAATCAGACAAAGCAAAAGTAATCTATTCTTTTTCTGCAACACAATATTATCAACATAGCCTTAATAATTTCCATTCTGATGATCTCATTTTGCTTTATTGGCATTCAGCAGCTATTCGAATGTCTGTATTGTATGTATGCATTTATTCACATGTATATACAGTATATTAACTGTATACTATCACCATTGTGTGGTGATGTTGGCTTTGTTGCTAATAGTAATAATCCAATGGAAGAAGAAGCTGAACTAACAAGAACAAGTGTCAAAGAGAGAAAGACAACAACTCTTTTGGGCATGCATGAAGATGGACTCTTCCTGAAGAGTGACTTTAATCTTTTAAATTACCTGAGAATATATGGGACATTACATCAAGGAACAGGGACGTCAGTCAATTGAGCTTACTTTGAGCTGGTAAAGATGACAAACAGTTTGTGAATAATATTAAATGAAATTAGTAAGTATACACTAATCTCAGTGAGGTGTTTTTCCTTTTTATACGGATTTCTATGCTACTTCTGTGTGTGTGTGCTGTATTGCTGTCTTCTACAGAAAACCTGAAACACACAGACAGATTAATATACACAGATTTTTACACGCCTGTAAATGCATCACTGACAGAAGTTTAACAGTGCAGTTAAAGCAAGCATGTCAGCCCTCCCCTTCAGTTGTTTATATTACTGTGGTGCTTACAAGAAAGGACAGAAACGACAGGCAGTGAGATTGATAGATAAATGGTTGAGTAAATAGAGATTTTCAACACCAGGATTTACTGTTTGACCCAACCCAAAGTCAAACTTAACACCACTTTGAACCAAATCAACCTTTTGTTTGATGCAACAAGAACCGTGCTGCAGGAGTCTCGCTGGCGTTGCCAAATGATCCTCTTTTCATGCTGTGCCTTTATTTCCTGGCTCAGACTCCAGCTGTGGTGTAAGCCTTTTTCTTAAACCTAGAGAATTTCGTTTGTTTGAATATTTTCTTTTTTATTCTTAGAGCAAAACATTGAGGTACAGATTGCACCGTAAAATTTTGAATGCCAGGGTATAAAAAAAAAAAAAAGACTGTTATTCTTTTACCCATCTGATTTGCCTGTTTGTGTTTTGAGCGGGGTGAGACAACGTTAGCATCGGTTAACAGCATGCCACAGGATCTGGTGAAAAAACAATGTGATGGTATTTTGTCTTGATCCTCGTTTTTATGAGTTGTTCTCACATTTGCAGCAGATGGCAAGTAATTTTACAGCATTTACAGAAAAATATTGGTTATTGCTATCATTCATCATTCAACGAGCCACTAAAGAGGTGGGCTTGTTTGTTCAAACATAGTTTCTGCGCTTTTATCTGTCTGGGATTGGTCCATCATGCTTAATCTTATACACCCCAGCAGCTGTGCGGTTGCCCATCCAGGCTTGGTTCCTTTCCCTTCAGGCCCTCTACAGCTACACCAATTCCGGAGTCAGCTAAAGACATTTAAACCTTGTGATAAGTGGGTTTTAGTGGTCAGCTAAAAGGCTTGCTAATAACAACTGGCCCCTGGTGTGCCCCTCATTTAATTTTGTAGTGACTGTGAAATTCACAGGTGGCACAGTGGTGTGGTGGTTAGCACCGTCGCCTCACAGCAAACGGGTTCTGGGTTTTAGTCCTGGGGGACCCAGTACCTTTCTGTGTGGAGTTTGCATGTTCTCCCTGTGTGGGTTCTCTCCGGCTTCCTCTCACAGGCCAAAAACCTGCATGTTAGGTTGATTGGACATTCCAAATTGCCCTTAGGAGTGAATGTGAGTGTGCGTGGTTGTTTGTCCTTGTGTGTCTCTGTGTGGCCCTGCGATGGACGGGCGAACTGTCCAGGGTGTACCCCGCCTCTGGCCCATTGACCACTGGGACAGGCTCCAGTTCTCCCAGCGACCCCATTAGGGGATAAGCGGTAACGATAATGGATGGATTGACTGTGAAATTAAGCATTAATTGTTTGTGGTGTGCACTTTATGTAGCCATTAGAGTTTGATGAATGCTAGCACAAATATATATATTTTTTATTTTCCTGGTTGTTAAGTGATTTCTTCTGTAATTAAAATAATCAATTTTGACAATGCTGTTATTAGTCTACCTTCTACCTACTCTCTGTCCCTAAAAATTCTAAGATACTACTATAATTCTTCCAAATACTGGTTCTTAGATCAGGGCAGTCCTGCTTATTATTCAAATAATCAAACTACAAAGTTGTAAACTTTCATGTGACTAGATGGTAAAGATAGAGGAAATAGAAATAGATAGATTATTACACAGAAAGTTTTTTTAGGGAGGTCAAACTCATGTTTAATGCTTCCTGATACATGCAGTAGGATTTAGCCTTGGCTAAGTCCTTCACAGAAACTGTGCTGAGCAAGTCGAAGTGCTTTTATCCTTTGATGGGTTTGAGGGTGAAACGTGAATAAATAAAAAGACAAAATAACTGACTGCCACTACATGAAATTTGATCTTTAACAAAGTAATGGCAGCACTGAAACTGCTTTTAATACATCCATCTACTAAAAATGTAACTAAAAATATTAAATCTACTAAATTATGATTATGGAAATATCATAGACTGATACGTTTGTAGCTGAACAGTGCTAAACACTTCTCATGGTAACAGTAATTTAGTGTTTAATCATCCATTTTCAAGGTTATATTTATATAAGTTGATTGAACATAACTGTCTCAACATGTTTTTTTTGTTTAGTTTTTTGGATAAACTGAACAGTTTTTTGTATACGTTTTATAACATATTGCAGTATTTGGACAGTCTACTTTATAAATACTTTTTATGCTCCTTAATCTTTAATACATAACCCACTGTTCAGTTAAAGAAAGAAAGAAAGAAAGAAAGAAAGAAAGAAAGAAAGAAAGAAAGAAA
>CAJRST010013335.1:7816397-7998178 GCA_907169785.1 Menidia menidia
AAAGAAAGAAAGAAAGAAAGAAAGAAAGAAAGAAAGAAAGAAAGAAATGGTTGGAGATTCTTATACACATTTGAATAGTTCATACAAGCACTTCTTTTTCTTGCATATATGAATTCTGAAAAAGTTTCCCTTTAAACTTCCTGACAGACACAAAAAGCATTGCAGCCTTTTTTGTACTATATTATTCTGCAACTGACATACTTAAGCTTGGACAGTAAGCGTTCTATAAGCAGGAATTATAAGTCAAGCTACCGCTGCCTTCTCGAACCCTTCTCACTTTCAAAGGCATGTCACACTCCATGTAACAATTTAATGTGGAAAACTGTACAAATAGTCTCCACGCATAAAGTATTAGACATACTTCTCGAGTGTACTCTGTGGCTTTTTAAACTCTCTAAGGTAAGCTTGTTTCCATTTCCAGCTGTCTGCATCGGTTAGCCTTGCAATCTCTGGGAATTTACAGTATCTACATGTCTCTCTGTTACTCAGTTTTCAGTTTTACTCACCTCATGTAACTCATGCATTTGAAAAATAATTCACTTTTGAAATTGGCCCATTTTACTAATTTGCCTCTGTGGCCATACAGCTAAAAGGATATATGTAAAGATGATGTCCTGCGTTTCTGTTTTGGTTACAGTGAAAAATAAGAGCTGAACTGACTCCCTCTCTGGTAAGCAGTGCTTGCATCTGTCGTGACTCGGGGCACATTGAGATCATTTTACTCAGACTCATAACTGTGAGAGCACAAGATGAGCAACAGCCCCTTTGGGCAAGTTACATCAGAATCAGTTACTAAACTGGTCAGAAGCCATTTGGAAGAACACTGCAAAAGAAATAAGAGTGAAGACAGTTACCGTTTATTCAGGTCAAACATGACAAAACTGCAAATCACCATTGGGACGGCAGTGCTTATTGGCATTTAAAACCCCTTCCCAAACTGGGCACGTTATAACCAGTGCACAAACCTGTTGTTGTTGATGTTGCCAGCTTTGTCCTTGTTTAGCTGGAATAAAACACCTTAGGACAGGTCCTCATCAGTATGGATTCACACAGTTAAACTTCCTCCTCTGACCCTTAGGCTCAGTGTTTTGTCAACCCAATTCTTTAGTGGTACATTTGGCAGCAGTACCCAAAATCCAGATGAGACTCCTTGTTCTCCCCTTATTGATCGTGAATCCAGTGGCAGCAGCTGTGGAAAATTAGCGTAAAATTATTCCAAAACATTTTCTCGCCTGCCTAAAACAGCACCAATAGAGAGGAGAGATGAAGAGGGAGGGAGGGAATGTTTGAAGTATTTTAGGGATTTGGCATGGGTACAGAAGTGGAGAGTGGAGCTTCTCAGAGGAACCACTTCTCTTTTCATGATTTTTTCATCTTCTCAGATTATTCAGACAGGCACAGCCACACATAGAACAGCCCTGGTGTTCCGAATGCATGCAATCTGTTCATTTAGTTCAAGAGACTTCTTAACATTAAAAAATACAAACCAACAATCTTAATATATTGTTCATTTAATGTAGGGGTATTAAAATTGTATACAGTGTACCAAAATAGTGAATCTCTGTGTTGGTTTTTAAGGTTGCACTTCAAAATTACATCCAGAAATGTATCAACAACACTTTAAGTGATTTGCATGAAGTTTCAACCCTCAGCAAATGAGATGGAAGGAACAAAAACTTAATCCACCAAAAAAACGATGCTTGCTTTTTGCACTGCCGTGGAAAATAATTGTGCACCTTGCTAGATTTAGCTAATTAGGAAAGTGTCTCATGTTCTCTCTTCTGAATTATTAAAAATCCTTTCAAACATTTATACTGAATTAAAAATCTCACAAAATGTTTCACAGATGAAAGTAAAGCACATGACATGATATTGCTGAACTGTTCTAAACTAAATAAGCTACAGAGCCTCAGAAGTCACACATCCTTAATGGAATCTAGATATTTGTACGAAATGAAAGTCTATCCGTTACAATATTCACATTTAAAATGGAAGCCTTAAACAATCACAACAGGACAAATATATATTTACATATATGAACAATGAGCAGTTTCAAGGAGACTAATGTGTTAGCATAAATGCATTAAAACAATAAACATCTCATGTTGCCATGTACTATTAAACATTGTTTATACGTTTATATATTCTTTTTCCCAATTTACCTAAAAATCGCCTTGATATGCCAACTTACATGTATCTAAATCAAAACACACACGTTACCCACATACTAACCATGCATAAATGGTAAATGGACTGTACTTTCATAGCATTTATCTAGTCTGGTTGACCACTTAAAGCACCACATTCCCACACTCCATTCACCCAATTACTCAAACGCTTGTATAACCTGTCTGTGTATAATATCCATATTTATGAGCGCCATGGTGCTTTCTTCTACACATTCACACACATGTTCACTCATACACCAAATGGTGTATCAGTAACATGGGGGTCAGTGTCTTGCCTCAGGATTCTTCATCACGTTGCCCCCGGAAAGCTAACACGCCTCCCTCCAATTGCCTTACTCCCCAGGAAAAGCCTTCTCTGAGTCTAAAACAGATTAGTGGTCACCCATTCTGGCTCACATGGATAGCTGGTAGATTTTACTGAAAAGGATTATGAAGCCATGTCAAAATTCTTCTGCGCTTCAGGATAACAACTTATATGGCCACACACACACACACACACACACAAACACTTGATTTATCTTTGCAATGATAGTGCATTTCCGACTAATCTCCTTTATGTCCAACTCCAAACTTAATCTAATTCTAATCCCAATCACGAACAAAAATAACTTTGAAACATGTTTAGTCACCACAAAAACAGCTTAAACCTCACAAGTGTGGTTTAAGGGGTCTTTGTATTTGGTCCTTTTGAATATAGAGAAACAAAAAGACAGGTGTGCACACAAGCACAACTGAAGATTAGTTTATTTAACATAAATCAGTTTCTATTTCACTTCCAAAACCTAGTTACAACAGCAGTCACGTTATAAGACTGGAGAGACGAGTCCATGTGGATGTTCTTACGTTTCCGTGTGTATCAGTATCAAAGACTGTGTGCGTTTGTGTGTAGGTGTGTGTGTGTGTGTGTGCGTGTGTGTTTAGAGACAGGTCTTACAACAGAACAATTGAGGAGCTTAACCTACTAATTGCAGGTTTGCCTTGAAGCAACACCTCAAATTGCATTTTCTTTCTCTAAATCTGTTCAATTTTCTCCTCACTCATTTCAACTTATCCTTGACTTTTTACACTTGCCATTAGTTTCTTATTATTCTGTTGTATTATTTTGTGTACATCCGTCAATTATTATATTATTATTATTACTTTGCAAAGTTGCTCATCATATTATGCAGTTTTATTTTTTTTCCAAAAAGAAATCGAGGTTTGTTCCCTAGACTTCCAAATGAAATGAACCATTGTCAGCGTGTATATCTGGTAATACTCCAACTGAAAGGGACTAGTCAGAGGCAAATCCTCAGTCAGTTAATTGCATAATAGTCTGAATGGGCTCAGTGTAATAGTTATCTGTTTTACTTGCATTTCAAATCAGAGTAAGTTTCAATTAGTAGATTTCTCTAGGGTGTAGTGAGATGTTGTTATAGCAGTGGATTAGATTTCTTTCCAATGGAATGTCAAATTGAGTCTGGTCAGGCTCAATAAATCCAGGTGGTGCTGGTGTAATGAGTAATTATATTTGAAAGGAAAGTTGAAGCAAGCCTTTGTGATCGGTTGCTATGGGCCTTAAGTGGATACAATTCAATGGAAGATGAAGTGAGATTGGGGATTTAAAGAACAAGCAAGCATTTAATGTCATCTGTTTGGTGAATAAGCTATGTTTAGAATAGTTGGTTTATTGCTTTACACTGTAATTAATTTACATGTATCAAAACACATCTCAATGAATAAGCATCAATCTGCTGACATTTATTGTGCATGCTTTACGTTTCTGCTCTATATGTATGAAATTCACTCCTCCATTTGGACGTTATTTGTTATGCAACAGAAACTCCCCTAGCAGAAATCCTCATCTGTTACTTTGAAAACGTTCAAGCACATATTATGTTTTCAGATATTCAACCTCCAGAATAGTTTACCGACAGAGCGTTATCTGCTTTTCATGAGTCTTACTACATAGGTTATTGCAGGTTTAATCTATTGTCTGGGAGTGTGGTCACGCCATTCCTTTCGATCATTATTAAAGAATGAAATGAAAGCCTTATCTAACCTGCCACTCTTTTTGTTTTCACATACATACTGTATTTTAATTTATTTTACATGCATTGTCATCTTTGTATTGCTGAAACTAGATGGCAACTTTATTCAACTAGGAATCAACTCCCCTTAACCAAGTCACCAACACACAAATGGTGTAAAAAAACAACAACAGACCAATCAACTCTCCAGTTCACTGTTAACAGCTTCAAACTGGGTTCTCTGTGTTAAAAAGACACATAAAAGAGACATAGCTGTTGCAGTATCTGCGATTTGCAGTATTTGCGATTTAACAAAGTATCCACTTCTTGTAAAAATCAAATAGGATGGAAAAAAAGATGAGCCTACATATGTACAATATCCAAATCTATTCAATATGACCCCTAAATGAGCTTATGCCTAACAGCTCCACAAATGCATTTAGTATTTTGTGTTAGTGCCACCGGGCAAAAAATGGCCATTAGTAGGTGAGGAATTTCTGTGTTGAAAAAAAAAAGGACGGAATAAGTGTAGGAAGATAAAATTGACACAGGAAAAATGAAAACAGAATCAGAGAGCCTTTGCATCAGAACTGACGGAACGATGACTTGTGATGGCTGACCGCGTGAGATGGACACAGTCTATACAGGCTTCTGTCCTCCCACACACATCCATACATACCACTATATTCACTCACTCTTTTATTCATTATCTGCAGTGCCCTCATATGAGGATGTTCACACTCATACATACTTGCAGCTGGTGTCAGTTGGTTTCAGACTGATTGGCTGTCACTTTTCAGCCTGTATCTAATGGATAATTAGTATGCAGTTAATGATGCCCTGCCGTCACGAACTTCCTCTTGGTGAGAGCTAGAAATTGGGTCCACACATTTTTTTTATCAATTTTATTTTTCAGTCTGCCAGCTTTAGTTTTTTAATAAGTTCCAAACAAGTGAGGGAGTATTTGGTCAGCTTTGTCAAACATAGAATATTCAGAGAGAGTTCTATCAAAGGAGAAGTGCTTCCCCCATGTGTCACAAATTTTCTTCTCAAAAAAAAAAAACAAGAAGCCAAAAACATTTGTGATTGATTTACTTATTGTCTGTACCACAGATCTAAAATGTGCAATTGTATGATTTTCTGAATCCTTCTGTCCCTCTAATCTTTTACCCAACTTATCTGTTACGTCTCCTCTTCTGCATGTGTGTGTCTCATTACCAGAAGTACCCACCCTTTTGGCCCCTCCAATTTGTTTAGCCTCTTCGGGTGAATGGAAACTGAACAACTTTGAGGCAAGGAAGGTGCAGCCGAGAACTGGAATGACCTGGAAAGTTCCAGCTGAGAGAGAATAAAACGGAAGGTGGAAGAAGGAAATGAACAGAGATGTAAGAGAGACATAACAATTGAGAAAGACTATAAAAGCAAGTGGGGTATAATAGACAGCTTCTGAGAAGTGAGAATGTTGAGTTCCCCTTACATCATCTTTTTTTTTAACAATGGCTAATACTGGAAAGAGTTTTTGTTGAATTCAAACGCATTTCATTTGTCTCTTTCATTTGTCAGAACACCCACTTTCTGTGATGTCACTCTGTCCATAAAATTGTTACAGCTAGTATGTCTTTGTTTGAATCTGTGTGTGTTTATGTGTGTGTGTGAAAGCCTTAACCCTGTCAGTTTGATGCAGGGGTAATCAGCCTGGCTAATGGAGTCCTCAGGCAATTAATGAGTGCCTCAACTCCACCTAAGATGGGACATATAGAGCACAGACACTCAAACAAGCACAAACACCCATACACTTATCACTCCTGCACACAAAATAACCTCCACACTAATGCAGTAAACTTCTCAAACCACCCAAGTCAGCGTTTCCATTTAAAACCAATTACTGAAGACATATTTCATTTTCTAGTAGATCTCCACTCGCTACTGAGAACAAGAGAGCAACTCATTGCAGCCATCAGTTATCAATGACAATTAATCAATACAATAATGCAACTCAGTGTTGGGTGCTTCTGAAGGCACCCAGGGGAAACACGAGCACACAACAGACATAAACACACACACAGAAATAAATTCATATACATGCAGTATCAGGAAAATATATAAGATGCAGAGGCGCACAAAAGTGTTTAGTATGGGAGTTGTGTTGGTGTTTGTGTCAAATACATATGCATCCTAATGCCCTATAGGGTTGTTACTTTCAGTTCAGTATTTTTTCCTGTTTTCATTGTATCCTCCTTTCTTACATCCCATGCCTCTATCCAAGCACCGCTCACTATAGGGCAGCAACTTCATATCTTCATATAATTACCTCCCCTGGCAGTTTAACAGCCAGACATGTACGTTTTGTCAGTTGCATCACCTGTCACTCACGTTAACTCTGCTCACTGGTGCCATTTTGTAACAGTAGCAGTAATTTTGACAGAAAAAGATTTTACTGCGAAATAAACAGAAAGAGCAAAAGTGTGTTTTTGTAATGCATCAGAACTGGAACCAGGGTGACTCATTATGTTTTTAAGATTTCAAGGAATTATATACAACTTTATGTATCAACAGAATGCCTTTATGTGGCATTTCTTTACTGATGGATGACTCATGCTCTGTGACTTATCTGTTTGTCTGAGATTTAACATGATTTCCAAGGTTTTTCATTTCAAGGAACACTGATCGAAGGGGATTGCATATACTTGACAAGTACAGAAAAAGGAAACTTTGCTTCTCAATAGAGTGAAGATATCAATTGTATAGATACCGTTTAGGTGCAGAGTAATAGCTATGCCACTACTGCCACTTATGTAGGCCACTTCTGTTCATGGAGCAAAAGCAAACCTGAATTAATGACTTTAGCCTAAATTGTTAAAGAAGTATAACTATAATTATGCCAAGGTAAACCATCCAGTGTGTTAAAGTAGTTCATTTACCCATTTCAAAACAGTTCATAGGACGCTCAGTTTCCCAAGCACTTTTCAATGTGAGTCATTAATAGTTTCAAAATGTTTTATATTTACTCAAATTGCTATTCACCATAACAACTACTGAACAAATAGAACATTCGGAATTGTCATGTTTTATTCATGTTGATTTTTTCGCTGTGTTTTTATTTGTTCGTCTCCAATAATGCGAAGCAAACATGCAGAGCTGAAAGAAATAGCGACAGTTTGGGATATTATGTGGTCATCATGAACCAAAGTCTTAAAAGGGAAACAGTATTGCATCCTAATGGTGGTCTGGTGATGTTCACCGTTGTCATAATGTTTTCACCCTCTAGGCAACATGAATATCATCACAAGATTTCATGGCAGTCCACCCAACAATTTCGATGATATTTCAATCGAGGCCATAGCAATTAACAGGCTGACTGACAGGGAGACAAAAATATGCCTAGAGCTACTCTGCTAGCTGGAGAAGAATTGAATCTACAGTTTTACTTCGGTGTGTTTTGGCGATATCTTAGATCTCATAAAATCCAATGCAGAAGGGTCAAAGCAATTTAGGTCCACGTGTCCATGTGTAAATCAGATTTATTCAAGAGCAGTTTTTCTAATTAAAAAGACCTGTACAAGTTAATATGACTCATTGGACGGCTTTATATTAAAACTGCCTTACAGAATAAATTCACAGACAAAAAATTAGACTTGAAATAAAAATATACATTATAATATCTAAGATAAATAATTTAATCAGATCAGATACCTGGTAAATTTTCTGGAGCCACCCACATAGCAAGCTTCTGCATAATATGTGTTTGAATCCCTGAAGTTTTTTATTGACAACACAGTGGGAGTAGAACTAAGTTATCTGATTAGGTTTTGGCAGAAAGACATGTCCTTTAAGCTCAAGTGAACTTTTCTCATTGTTACACAGATATTCCTTTCAACAAAACATTTTCATAAGAAACACTAATCATGCATGACTATGTGAATACTGTGAAACATCAGTGGAGCATACAGAGAAGCTGAGTGTGACATTATTTAAACTTATGCTGATGGAACAAATAGACAGGCTGCCGCATTAACTTTGTCCCTAAACAGCCCGCGTTTACAGACACATCTTCCACGCAATCTGTGACACCCTGTCTTCATTTATTGGGGAACTCATTCTTTATCCCACACTGACACATGCCTTTATTTATTGTTTTTGACACATCTCTGATTTGCAGAAATCATTTGTTTTTTTGTGAATAAATTCATAGCAATGGGTGCCAGACAGAACAGTCCAATTGACTACTCATACATTGTCATTCTGCTGTAAGCTGGCATTGCTAATTTAAATGTGAAATGGAGACACTTAGTCGGTTTACTAATAACTCCACATTTGATTAACAAGTCTGATTTCATCACATTCTGTATTCCCTGTGCAATCATAGCTCAGAGCGAAGTTTTAGCAATGTCGTTGTTGGAATGTCAATCTCCACAGGTTGTCAACTGCTTTAAAATATGTGTGTTATCTGAATACAAATGTATGATAAATGTGTGGATGTAATTGGGACAAACCCTCCAGTTTTTTTATTTTGTCAACAACTTTAACAGTTAGGAAATTAGTATCAAGAATCCCATAGCATAAACTTCATCGGACCAACTGAATCCAGAAAATGAATACTCCAATTGTAAATGCAATGTGTATTTTCCGTCTTGGACTCAGTTGAAACTTGTCAGAATTGGATTGTTTTCAAGAACTTTGCAGAACTGCAAGATGTTCATACCAAATGACACGAATGCTTGTGCCCACTTTCAATGACTGTTCTCGAGCAGCTTCACAGGTTGGATTATTACACTCATACTGCTTTCCATTGTGAGTGATAGCCTCGTCATAAACAAGTGGTGTGTATTTACAAGGAGCTATTATCCATCCTACTAGAGTGTGAATTTTACACCAGCCGTGTGACTTGTACAGTGGTGGAGTAATTACTCATCACGCCCACCGTGAACTGAAGAGGATAATGAGATTTGTAAACAAAAGGCAGCCATTTTGGCAGCGGCCAACTCACTTACCATCCTCAATGGTGTCTTTTGACAGGTGTGTGTAACTCTGCCGGCATGTGTGGATTATGTATTTGTGCATTTCATGCTGCCCTGAAAGCAACAATGGAGAGAGATAAAGAGCAACTTAGCAACGTGGAACTGACATTAATCCTCTCTTGCTCCTTCTATCTATGTTGTTCTCTTTGCTGTTGGAAGCAGATGAACTGTTGAGACTTAATCTGGTGAAAGAGCAGTATCAGTAATTAAACAATTAAGTGCAGTGAAAAGAAGCAAGGCCCACAGGTGTGCTTTATACGTGTGAAATTGTGTGTCGTAATTGAACTGGGTCATTACATCTGACTACATTACCATGTGAGGGTTTGCCTGTGTCCTAAAATGGTTGTGTCTTAACAAAGTCTTAAGAGATTTAAATGTGCATTAAAAGGGGCCCTCATTTTATTAATTTATTTTTTGATAATTTTTCCTGTCAACTGCCTGACAGCAATGAGCACTCGAAAGGAAACAAAATATATTTTCTGACAGAGGAAAAAAAACACATGATGCAGTAAAGAAAGCAGAACATATTTATAATATAATAGGAGCTATGCTGATAGAATAACAACAAAGTGATGTTATTTCTATGTCCATTCTTTAGACTTTTTGCTTTGTATGGTCAAAAACGTCTTAATTTCCTGGAAGAGAATGGTTGAAAACCACACTGATAATGGTTTGGAGTTGGGTTACCGATCTTTGTAGGATAAGCTGTAAAGTTACCTATGAAGAAGTCGTACAGTTTGACTGCATTGATGATGCAAGTATTCAACTATCATAAAGACCTTAAAGGAAAATTCTTAGCAGGATTGCTCACCATGCAGTGACACGCTGTGAGGAAAATTCTGAAGCTCATCAGTTTCCAAGATATTTCTGAGATCACATTTGGTTCCACCATGCTGTGAGGAAATATTCCTTTTAACTAAACCAGCTTATGCTGGGCGCAGAGATCTTTTTATTCTATTTCAGCTATCATTGTAAAAATGGTTTATCTTTTTTACAAGAAAATTGGTTAGGTTGATTTCTCTAACAGCAACACAATTATAGATAACATTACTTTACAAACTGTATTATTTTTGCTTGGCATCCCTAACAGATGCAGACCTTATCAGGTTTTTAGAGCCAGATATAAAAGGAATATAGATTTTCTTACCTGTGCAAACTTACAGATTTAATTATTCATGTGTCTAGCACACATTTGCATGAACCCTGGATTAATTTCTGTTGTAAATTATCGTTGTCTGACAGTCCTAACATAAAGGAAACAGAAATTGTGTGCAGAGAGGTTTTTGTTTGTTTTTCCAACCATTGTTCCCAAAAATTAAAGCTAGATAATTAATTATTCATTTAGGCTCCCAAAGGATTCAATCTTTCTGCTGCTATGTTAAACTTTAGTGAACTCCAAAACAGGTCAACTGTAGTCAGCCATCTTGCTTCATCATCTCTGGGGGGGAAGGGTACCGTTATTCCACAAGCATGTTCCAGATTTTGCATTACAGTTTTGCATCACCTTTCCCTCTGTCTGTATACATATCTCTGTGCAAATCTGTACAGTTGCATGTTACAGTTACAACAACCACACTTTTTTGTTTGATGTTATTCAGTTATAGTGGTTCCCCAAATCAGTGCACACTGAGAGTGAATGACAACAAAAGTCCTCTTTTTAAAATCTAATTCTAAGTACAATCATCATAATGAATGTTTTGTTTCTTCCATTAGAAACAAAACATTGTCACTAAGACGATTGGAAAACATCTACACCAATTTTAATGTGATTCAATAGAAAAATAAAGATACAATTTCATTTTTCTAAATATAGCTGAATTTATTTATTTTATCCGATAAATGTTGATACCAATTAACCTAATTCTGTTCAACCGTTCATGAGTTTGTGAATTATTAACAAACAGATGCAAGATGACAAATATTGCACATACTCTGGCATAGTGCTTTTAAGGTGTCTGACATCAGTGGAATGTGGTTTCTGATCATTCTCGTAATATCTTAGGCCACATTAGATCACAAGGTTGAGACCCTTAATGGATTTAGCTTTTAACTTTTTTTTGCTTCTACAGTTGATTACTTTACAGAGGAAAGACATATTGTCATACTAGCCATACGTTCACTAGTGCAGGTTTAGCTGCAAATGTGTCATCCAAGCTGACAGAAGTCAGTAGGTGAGTCATTCCTTTTCATATGGATCATAGAAAAAGTTTCTGAAGAAGAGTTTCTTTTTCTCTTTTTTTACTCCTCTGAGCCTGGCATTGAAAGCATTGTTTTTCTTGATGTTTAAGGCAGTGGCATATCCCTTTCACATGAGCTATAGTGGGGTGGAATGTTTAGAAGAGAATAACTAAGTGTTATTCTGGATGCAAGATAAATGGAGAGGTAGGGAATGAGACAGACAGTATAAAGAGAGATAGTGCTGAGGAATGTTCAGACCTGTACATTATTTTGCTTCAGTTTCACATTTACTCAGACTAATCTGCATATCTTAGTCCCTTGCAGGCAAGATAAACCAAGTCAGGTGAAGGAGGAGAAAAAAAAGGCACCATGAGAGACAACACTGAGCAAAACTCCCAAAAGTTACTATTCAAACATTGCTTGAACTACATTGCTGATTTAAGTGTCTTTTTCTGGCTACCTGCACATAATATTTGATAAACTACTCTATAAATACAGTTTTCACCACATCACACATTACACTTCCCTCCACATTGGAACTGAGCTGCGACAGCTGCAAAGCTGTGTGATGCTTCCACGTTTCTTTTCATGGCACAGGTGGAGCTGACAGCTGGCACTGGCAGAAATACAAGGTCTAATGCTTGGCAGAGCTTGAGGAATCCATACCCAACGCTCAACATGCTCTAATCACACACCCATGCACAGTTTTGCATGCACCCATTGATTCAACACAGCTCGCCCAGTTTATGAAATGCACATTAGCATTCACAGATATGCCTGAATGTTTAAACTCTCCCGGTCTTTCCAACAATGTGTCCCCAGGGTCTAATATGTGATTTTTTTATAAAGACCTTTAGGTAAAAATAATAGGCTCTTGTGTAGTATTACAGTTTACATACTTGCTATACACACACACGGATATAAATATTTAATTTTTAAAATAACAGCTTTCTCATGTTGTTCACACTTTTGATCCCGCATTTTTACACGCTTATGTTTATTGTTCCTGCATGTATATTTTGTGAGACTAAAATGAAAGAGACTGCCTATAAATCTCTTTGTAGTATTGGGACTCCATTAAGTCAGACCTACCTGCATTTTCTATGATGTATGGTCTCAATCTTCTCTTACACACTCCCACGTAGCAACTTGAGACCTGTGTTTATTGTCTTTCTGTGTCTGTGCCTTTTTACTGGAGTGAGACAATGAGGGCTGACTAGATCAGCGGAATATGATTCTTTCAGAAAATCGGCACACTGCAGACCTTGAAGGAGGTGGGGGACACTGTTGTATCACCGTCCACCCAACTATGAAACTTTGAGGCCATGGATATTTTTGTTGTATTTTCTCACAATAGTTTAGGGTATGAGGACATATTTGCTAAGTGAACATTCAATAATAAGGATACCATACATGCTCGAAATTGGTCAGTTTCTAATTTTATCAGTTACTTATCTAAGATTTGTCCCCTTAGTCCAACATGTCACCATCATTAATATTTTCATTAATATTTATTTGCATTTCACCTTGTCTTTTGCTGACTCAGAACCATATCAAAATCGAATATCAGTCCATGATCTGACATTTCTTTTCTCTAGTCACTTAATCCGTTCAGGCTTAAAAAATATTTTCCAATTATCATTCATTCACTTTCTCAAATTATCACTGCTCCTGCTACAACAAAGCTTCAAGCTACATTTACACCACTATGGGTTGCCTCAGTAATTTCCCAATAGATTGCAGAAGATAAATTAGTTAGAATTGATCTCCTGCAAAATATCTGTCAATGTTTTGCTTCTATTTCCCGTCGTCTTTTTACATTCACTGACCGGACTAGACAGGACGAGAGTGGACAGCTTATTCCCTGTATGTGCTTATGGGAGTATGCCAATGTGCAAGAGCGTTAATGAATCAACATGACTTATGATGAATTTGAATCAGTGCAAACATGTTATTCCACCTCAATGAGTACATATGACAGTGAGCCCTCAAAGGAACTTATGTATTGCTGCATGTTATCTAAATGTTATCTATCTACATCTGTGGAACACACTATTCACTTACTCATACATGAACGTGAGACTTTGGCATGTTTTTCTTAAGCAGCTTTGCAACATTAACAAATCAGAATGTTTGTGATCTGTTGTACAGACAGTGAAGGAAACTGACACTGCTTTTATGAAATAATTTGTGCTTTTTATTTTATTTTACCCTGCTTTCTTTTCTTGATACCCCAATCTTGTATCTGCTTGGCCTGGAAAATGTTGCAGAAACTGAAAAAGGTATCTAAAACTGTCACTGCCTTTTCATATCAATACGATTTTTGACTTTTTACATGAACTTATAGATTTTCTTCATCAATCGCTTGACTCTGTGGCTCTGTGTCCTTCTACTATGTATGTGTCTTTTTTTTTGCTACAGACATATCTGATATGTGTTTTAGATTTTTTTCACACAACAAATGTCCTTAGCTTCAAAAGGATATTTGCCAGCAATGATGGTGAATTCCTTTTGAAGTAACTTTGAATTATTGATATCAGCAGCTTCAGTTGTATTTGGCAATAAACAATATACAATTTGAATGATTTCTTTGTTACTTTGACCCTCATAACCATAATTGTTGCTCTATTTGCCCATTCATTCAATGTCGACAAAAGTGTTTTTTTCCGCCTTTAAAACTTACCTCAATGGAAATGGTGCAGTGTTGACCTGAGGCAAAAACATATTTTGTGTTTTTTGCACTCTGGTTCAAGCGTCTACAGCACATGTTTACCAAGTGTGATGTGAAGTTCCTACCACTGCAAATATAAATAAATGAATTACTGTAGATTGAAAAGAACATATATATATATACTGTACTACATGCATCAAACAGAGTTATCTTAATTTTACCTAATTATTTTCCTTATACGCAAATCTGGAAACCAATGTTTTTTTAAATCTAATAAGAGCGCATCCAGGTTGCCAGATACATGTACTGATGTTTTCATGATAGTCAATTTAAAATACATTTATCACATAACCCTAAACACACGCTGAACAACATCCATATTATTAAATATACTTACATATTCGTGTCCTTTCTATTTCATAACCCACCTTGTAAATTTGTCCGGATATGAAATTGTCAAAACTAATCTAAAGTATTGGAGGCAAACAACCAAGAAGTCTATTATAAAGCATGCAACTTTCCATCCTCCCACAGTTTCCTTGAATGCTAATTAAAGAAAATATTAGATATATGCGTGGGGGTGGAGGGAGAACATTGAGGGTGTAGATGTATAAACTTTTCTTTTAAATCATAGAAAAAATTCAACAGCGTCATTATTAATAGATCATAACTGACTGGAGTGTTGAGTCTGAAATGGGCCTGCAAACCTTATCGCTCATGCATACATCATATTTCTATGTGAGTAACCCTGGGAGCTTCGAACAAGCCACTGCTTGGTAATTAATCATGTAAATTACATCCTCCTCTTTCACCCCAGGGACAGATGGAGGGTCCTATGTTTGCATTTAAGTAGGAGATCAGCATCACATTCCTAGTGATTAGTATGGGGTTGACATATTAAAAAGCACTGTACCCAAGATTTGTCAGACATATACTAGTGTGGTCAAACGCTTATTTAGTTACTTTTTTTTCTTTGGGGGAGAACCAGTCAGACTGTGAATATACCGAAGAAGGTTTTCATGATGAAAAGAAAAAAGTTATCTGTAAAATCTAAAAATTCTGATATCCCTCAACACCAGTTGCACTGAATATAAGATACATTTGTTGTTTTGTTTTTTTTCCTCCTTCTACTACTGTGTCTACACTGACAGAAACACAAAACTTAACACATGAGAGAATTTTTTAGCTACAGTTTTTCTTATTCACTGAAGCATGCCTTAGTCCAGTCAAGTCAAACTCTGGTCCTCCCGGGGCGCTTTCCTGCAGGTTTGAGAAATTTTCCTGCCTCCCAATTCCTATTTTTATGTGTTGTAACATATCAAAATATGGTTATATTTGGAGATATTTTGCATGGGCCATCTCTCAACAGTCATCCTATACAGCAAACAAATGCTGCATAGTGTGGGGATGAGTTCACAAACATTCAGTGTAAGCTTTTCTGATTCAGCTTCATATTAAGCAAGGTTATTTTCCCTCCTTCATTCAGTTATGGAAACCTTGTGAGAAATGAGAAAAAAGAATAGCTTGAAAAAGTGACACTGGGTGCAAACTTTTTATTTTTGTCATTGCCAGCAAAAGACATTTTGCCGGTATCTGACGTTTAGTAACTGCAAGAAAATTCGATAATTGATTTTATTGAGCAACACTAAATATTCTCTAATGGAACTAGGACTCTTTATGTTTATTACTATTTTTTGACAGTTTTTTTTTATTTCAGCAGATTTCAAACACCCATTAGGAGGAGAGGATTTTGAAATGAATAAAAATTACCATCAGAAATAATGAATGTTGACGATGATTGGAGAACTACATTTGTGTATCAATCCCAATGATAATGCTAATTATAAACCCATTACAATTTTGGGTCAATTCTGATTCCCACGTCTCTCATTAATTGACTTTTTCAGCATTATTTGGATTAACTCTTAATCATTTCAACCTTAAGTTGGCCTTCTTCTTTTGTCGAATGAATACCAACAGATTTTCATGTGAACTTTCAATGCTTCTAACTGACAGTGTGAGTGTTTCGCTCATATTTTCAGGACTCTCAATGCAACAGCGTGAGCTGTTTTTAGCAGTCTCCATGAGCATCTGCTTAATGCTGCTGGATGAAAGATCGGTACCTGCTGGGTACACAGGTTATCTCTCACGTTCGCTCCAAAGCTTGAGGAAATCTGGGTAATTTGGTGCTAATGTGGTGTTTAATCAGGGAAGGGCAAACAAAGGAAGAAAGCCACAGAGGGAAAGAGTGAACAGGAAGCAGAGACTCAGGAAGGAAGAAGAGGATATAAAGCACATGTCTCAAGGCTTGCATCAGCATCCATGATGTTGCTTTTCCCTTCCCTCTCTTTACTGCACCAGATGGCCTTGGTCTTTAATCACGATGTGCATGTGTGAGAATGTGTGTGTGAATGTGTGTGCCAGATCATTTCAGCAAATACATGTGTGTACATGGACAATAAATGTTTAAACTCTGGGGGGATATCTGCTTATATGTGTGTATTAGTATTTTAAGACTCGATTCTATGGATATTTCATATTCAACAGAAGCAGAATTGTAACACAAGCAGAAGACATTTTTCTCAAAGTAGAAAGACAAAGTATCAGGTTCGACAGATGACAGATATACCTGGTCATTAACATGTGTGAGATGCCATTTGGCAGCTGGTACCTCAATCTGAACCGTGTGAACTGACAATCTAAGAGCTATATTATGTTGTTTAATTTGTTTAATGTATTTTTTATTGGATTTGGGTTGTTGTCTTCACTGTGACATGGAGCCTGTCTGCTTTGTAATGACTGTCTTGCCTCGAATGACCGTTACCATTAAAGGCCTAAAAATGAGAAAATCAAACAGTTTTGTAGCATATGCATGCAGTAGTGCAATATTATGGAAGTAAATGTCGAGAAGTAATGGTCAACAAAAAACACTGAAGCACACAATTAAATAGACTGTATTACTTACACACAGTTAGGCTTTGACTGGTAAACCAATAAACACAGTGGAAGGAAACCACCTTCATTTATTCCGTCATTTGTACATTTCCTGTCCTCAGGCAAATGGACCGCTCATCTTAGAGCGTAAAGTACTGATATTTCGACAAAGCCTGAGGCATTACTGTTAAGCACACAAGTTGTTCTTAGGTGTTAATGCTGCAATCTCCCAGATAAAGCAACATATGCACAGACTGTAAATATACCTTCGTAAATATTAGTTCACGACTTTGGATCGTAAGGATTTTCAGTTGAATTTAGGCCATAAACTGTCATCCTTATGTCATTTTTTCTCCCAAAACCGAATTGAAAAATAAACCTTATGAATTAGAGAAACACTTAAGTCAAAGCCACCTGGGGTAGATTCTGTTCCCCACTCCCCATGACCCTGCTTGGATTAAGCAGGTATAGAAAATAGATATATGGATGGATGTAACCTGCATTGCCATGTGACTTATGAAACTCTTTATTTACTTTTACTCATGCATTGGAACCCTCAATGATTTATTACACCGACCGTTAGGAAGGGAAATAAGACGAGGCCGTTGGCAGGACCGTACATCAGTCAACTGTTGATGTGGGTGCATGAATGAGCATGATCATGCATATGTGTATGCATGTCCTGGATATAAAAGAAAAAGAGACTGACTTGATACCATGACGCTATAGCTACACTCATGGGTGTGCATACATAAGTACACACACACAAACACACTCACACACACACAACATACCTACCATGCAGAGAACTTATAGCTGTTCCATTGGAATCTCTCATATGGTCTGACATTTGAATGAATCAGACACAGATATGACACACATATAAACTACTCATGTCAACTGTATAATGAAGTAACCCCATTTTACTATTCAAACACGTACACGCACAAATACATCTACTCGACCAGTGGATGCCAGCATGTTTTTAACCCCGGGGCTCCTCTGGCAAGAGGGTAGAGCAAAAAAGGAGTACAAGAGAGAGATGGATCAAGGCAAGAGAGGCAGGATGGAAGCCACTCCAGGTAGAGTGAGGCATACAACACAAAGCACATGTGAAAGCAAAGGGAATGATTATATACTAAACAACAAAAATATGCAGAGATGGGAAGAGTGTCAGAGGACTAAGCCAGAGAGAGAGAGAGAAAAAAGGTGGAGGGGGAGGCTGTGATACAGAATAGATAGTCAGAGATACAGAGAGGAGGGAAGTGGAGACAGCAGCAGGACAAGATAGATGTGGGCAGAGCAAGCGCTGATAAAGCATGGAGTGAGAGATAGAAAGGGGTTTGTGATGTATTGTACAGATGTATGCTGCTGACCCTGGGATGGGGTAAGCTCATCCAGTCTGGCACAGTTTCTGTCACAGAAAGACAGACGCCGAGGACAACGGCCAAACACACGTCTGTGAAAAGCAACTCTCGACATGTGTTTGTGTGAGCACCGGAACACGACTGTATGATATGGATAAGTCTTACCTGATACATTTTGTAGAAAACAACTGATTCTTAAGTTCATCTAAAGACATTTTGAAACATTTATTTCTTTATACCTTTATTTTGAATGAAAAGAAAATATGTAGACATTTTACTTTAAACAAAATAGCAAATATCTCCTACTTATATTGTTTTCTACATGTTATATCTTTTGTAAGGTAACTTTATCCATAGCCGTCCATCTTTTTTGCTTAAGAATCCCCCCTTTGATTGAAAAAAAATGAGTGGTCAGCAAAAGGTAACAGGGGAGTACCCATCTGTTGCCTATCCTTTCCATCAATTTCTCTCTCTCTCTCCCTCCCTTCTACCTCCATAACTCCCACATCCCAATCAGTTTCACTTCTATCCAGCCAGTAGCTCTATTCTGCCCAGCTGAAGTCTCATCATCATTATCCCTCTCTCTCCCTTTAGCCATTGTTTCATTTTGCCCTCCATCTGTCCATCTTCTATTTTCTGCTCTCGCTCAATGTCTTTTCTCTGCTTCTTTTTTGTCTTGTGCCAGGTCCTCATCCAGGGTACCAGCTGCAACCCCTGCAGTCCTACCTTCTCTCCTGACTGCCAAAATCAGTCTATTTTTGTTTTTTTTGCAATACGAGAGTGAAAGGCAAAGAGAGTGGAGGGATGGCTGAATGCAGGGAGGATGTAAATGAACTGAAGATCACATCTCCATTTGGTCACATTTTTCAATAGCAGGGAAATCTCAATGCTCTTGTGGCAAGGACAAATCAGTTATAAAACTGAGTCTTTGAAAGAACATTGGTTCATAGATGTCACATATGCTAACAAAATACTACCAGGATTACACTCTTAAAATGAAGACTATTTATTCAGCTTGGTCAATGTTGAGATCTTTCTGTTTTAGAACTTTTATTATTTATAGAAAGTAAATCACATCACATTGTATATTGTTTGATCGTACCATCTTTAATAAGTCATATATGTCCTACGACCTTACCCTTAAATAAAACTTGCCGGATTGCATTGAGGTTTAAAAAATGTATACAATTATAAAGAGGACATTTGAAATACTGAGGCTTTAAAATACAAGGTTACCTGCCCGCCTTACACTTAAAACAGGCTCAACGAAACCTATTTGGTTGAAAGGATTCAGAAATTCCTATGAAACTATACACAAATCAAAGAGCAAAAAAGACCCGATGGACCTTGCAAGCCTACCTTAACTTTGGACTGAGGTTATGTATTTTATTATGGCCTAAAACCCTCTTCCTCTGGCACACACAATGAAAGGTTTATGATTTAGGAGAGATTTGCAAGAAACTGGTCTTTTTATTTAGCTTCTTACATCTGTGAGGCCTGTGTGATATGCAAAACTTCTGATTCTTCTCAGTTGTTTGATGATGTAGTGTTTTTTAAATGAGTTTAACATTGGACTACCGTGTGTTTACATGTCTATGAGTGTTCTACTATTTATCTCTGGTTTGATGCTGTGCCCGCTGCCAACATCATGGATTCTCACGATATATATATATATATATATATATATATGTTTAGATAAAAAGGATGTTTTAAGCACTTCTTAAGCACTTCTTTGACATCAAAACAATGGCTCCATGTCGGGGCTCATTAATTATGTTTATCTGGAGCAGGGCAGTGGGGCAGTGGGACTGGACATTGTCAAAGTAGGCCTTTTGTAAGTAATTAAAGCTTTTTTTTTTTACTGTTTGTCAGGAATTTCCTAGCAATATCTGTTTTTTAATGATACCAACACAACCCTGTTTTTCTTTGTATTCTCTGCAGAGTAAAATGACTGCTCGTTTTATTTAAATATCACTTTGTGTATTGCACTGCAGCAGCACTTTTTTCATGGGGCCACGTTTATTCATTTGGGAGATAATCAAACCTTTTCTTTCAGTGTACAAAAAATATAGGTACAAGACTTTTATCTTCAGCTGTAAATATTTTGTTGGCAGATAACTGATGATAGATTATTGCAATGTTTAATATTTGCATGTACAAATACTCTTCAGAATGAACTCAACATTCCAGTAACATTCCCATCTTGACTACAACCTCTGTTTTTATTGTCTATTTATTCGTTTGTTTGTTTTCTTAAATTTATCAGTTAAATCATAAAGTTAGTGCACTGACGTTTGAAAAATAAAAAGAAGTATGAGTGTCAAAATGCCAAAATGCCCTTGATAAAAAGGACCCTGTCCTTTTAGACTGATGGTTTCAATAATGCATGTGTTCTGTCTACCAGAAGTCAAACAAACCATAGCGGTTAACACGCTGGTTAAAAAATAGCCTGTTGAAATAGTTTGTTAGCAGTGCTATGCTAATGAGCCTTGTGCTAATTACCCAGAATTGAGCACAGCTGTGTTGGCTGGTGTCACACAGAGATCAGGAGATGTGAGATGGACTCGCTGACCCTAATAACGATCAACTGTAAAACACCCTGACCCAAACCTGATCGGACACTCGAGATCCAATAGAAACATCTCTTGTTTTGACCTTATGCGATTTAAGCCAGGAGTGAAAATTTCTTTAGCAGTGAAGCGCTTAAAACCACGCAGGTGTCACAATGTTGTCATTCAGTTAAATGTAAAATGATGTGGTGTTTTTAGTAGATCGTCCAATTTTATCTGTGTATTTGAAGTGCCATCGTATTACATTAGCTGTGATTTGGTGCTGTATAAATAAAACAGAATATAATTTAACTGAACTTTACAATGTCTGATCCATTGCTTTTAATGTGTCAGCGAACAAGGAAGACTTAGAAAAAAATACTGTCAATCAAACAGGAATGTTTGAACTCTTTAAATACTTTTTTGCATGGATGAGAATAAAAATAGCACAGCTGTTTTTGGTAACTTCAACTATCTTAAGAGCTGTAATTAGGGATCTTTTGTTTTGATGATTGAAGATGTTTCACTGTCCATCCAAAAGACTTTGTTAGTTGATGAGAGGTTCCAGCTATTTACGGTTGCATATGCCACAAACTTACCTAACCACAGGATGATTATACTCATTCTCACCTGAAAATTGTAATACGCCCTAAAAGCCATTTTGTGGTCACAAGATCCAAAGTATGAATGAATGTCAAGCTGGCTGTACTGTAGGTGCTCTGAATTTAACAGCAGCTCTTCTGTTCACAGACATCTTTTTTCAGGTTTAACCAATAAAGTCAAAGAAGATAGCTTCTTTTGACTTCACTTAGTGTATTCACAGCAGTGAATGACTTGCGACTGTGGGTGTTTGTGCTTTCTTTAATGGATTATGGCACACACAATATCCATGTCTGTTTTATATCAGCTGAAAAACAGATCGGGGAGATAGCGATGTGTTTTACTGCCTCATGAAAGGAAACAAAAGCATATGAAGCGCACTGTACTCTTGACATAAATGAGTCAGCTTTGGTCTCATTACACTGACTTACAGGGATTCATAACCTATATATTTGTACATTATGAAAGTAATTTTAGTAGATGTAATAGAGCTAGTAGCATCTTTCAACTGTCCTCAACAATGTCCAGGGATCAAATTATCTGGTTTAGTTTCATAGAACGCCATCCTCAAAAGGACCAGAGGAACTTTGACCCCTCACTGCAAGTTGCTTATGTTCTTATTCAGTTTTGCTAAAACAGATACAAAGATGCACATCACAGAAAAATTATAAAGATCAATAAATGAATAAATAAATAAATGATCATCTTACAAATAACATTGCCATTCCCCCTCATATGTTGCAATGGTATCGGAAATACTGATTTTTTTTTTCTTTTTGGGCCATTTTATGTGCAGCATTCTCTCACTTTGCAGGTATGTCTGCGTAATGGTGTAACTAACCATGAGCCAACCAAATCTATAATCCTGTATACCTTAATGAAAGTTTATTTCTCACTGCAGAGAAAATTCATTTTCATAAAAATACTGCATCCATGCAGCCTAATTTGCATTTCAATTAGATTAGACAATTAGAAATGAAAAACTCCTGGCTTTCTCTCACAAAGACAAATGCTTATATCTTTTTTATCTCATCAACATGTTTACATTATGAGCAAATGTAAGTAATAATTAAGAGATATCTGGTATGGTTGCTAAATCGGATCAGGCGTTTTTATTTTTTTGCAAAATAGATTAAGAAAATGGGTGTACTGCCTTGAACACAAGGAGAGGTAGAGGCAACATTCTTGAAATAAGACAAGTATGTGTGTACTGATTTTAAAAATTGCCGTGACACAAAATAGATAATTTTATGATCAAAGACAAGGTTTTTGTTTTGAAGTGTTATTTACCCGTACTCTTATCCTGCTATTACTTTGCTGATGGTGACACATTAATTTTTGCTTTTGCTCTTTGTACAATCTCAGTTTTCCATCCAGAATTTTTTTTAATGCGTGTACCTCTGAATGTGTGAATCATTTGTGTGGTATTACACATTATGCTCTTTCCATTGATGAAGAGATGGAGAGAAATAAGCAAAGACGATGAAATGGAAGGCTTTTGAATTAATTGAAGGGATAAAACAAGAGAAAACAAATACAAGAAAATTGAGAAAAAAAAGAAAAACAACAAATGATAAACAAAGATATTCTTGTGAAAATAAATGGCACCAAGATAATAGTGAGGCAAAAATAGAACATGTTATATATACTGTAGTTTAAGTTTTGTGAGTGTTAGTATATGTGTTTTTTTGCCAGGGAACCAGATGCCCAGATGATGAATGGGTTGCTATCAGAGGGAAGGCAGAGTAGTGACACAGAAAACCTTAGATCACATAGCTGACATGGTCACACAAACGCACAAAGCCACACACGGACAATTTCTGCTCGGACTGTTCTGGGGTAACATTAGACTTTGTTTTTGTCTTTCATCCTGCAATGCTGGATCGACCCTTTGTCAGCCTTATTTATTTGCTTCATCAAACTGGATGGTGTGGTATATAGCTGTACAGCGAACATTTCTACAATCACCTGGCTTTATAAACACGTTGCCATGCCACCTAACATTTACACATTAAAATACGTTCTCTCGTTTACTCTGTCTCTCCCCTTCACTGTTGCGGATTTTTCTCTTAATATTATTCCTTAGTCCTTGCTAAACTATGGGCTTTGTTTTGCTGGATCTTGTTGCAATAAAATCAAACCTTGTCATATTTAAATTCACACATTACAGATCAGCCACGCACACGGTCAACGCTTGTGTGGGATTGCCTGTTCCACTTTAAGTGTTTTCTCTCATCTCCACGGCTAATCTCATCTGTGTATGTTTGAGCGAAGGTTGATTGGCATCAGTGATAAATCATTTTCTTTTATCTCTCTCTTTCTCCCATCCACAAGAGCTCATTAGATTTTTTCTTATTATATTTGTACCTCATTAGCCATGCACTTACTGGATATTATGTGTAACACTCAATAATTTCATTGTTAAAATCAAAACAACATGTTCACACGTGA
The DNA here is from genome assembly GCA_907169785.1 of Menidia menidia. Lineage (NCBI taxonomy): Eukaryota > Metazoa > Chordata > Actinopteri > Atheriniformes > Atherinopsidae > Menidia > Menidia menidia. Next base: position 7,840,364 of record CAJRST010013335.1, read on the forward strand.
GTATTCGATTCAGTTTGCTTACCAGTATGAAGTGCTTTTTGAGTCTGCTTTTATAAATCTAATTATCTTCATTGTCCCACTGAGTTAGTATATATTTGAATTTAGAAAGATTCCTGGAGGTTTAAAGGACTCATGGTAATTAAAGTTTTGTTTCTCAGCCTCTGGAAATGCGGTTTATGAAATCAGGAAGTTTTTGACAAACTTGCTCACGGTTGTCTGAACTTAAAGTGAGCTTAAGCACAGTTCAGAAATATGTGTTGATGGACACAACGCTAACCAGAATTTACGTGGCATAATTAAGGACATAATTATGATGTATTTTAAGGGGGAATTACCAATACATTAGTCAAACTGTGGAATAAAAGAAAAAATTATGTGTAAAAATAAAAAAAAATAAAAAACTTCCTGGTATTATCATGAGAGTAGCTGTTATAAAAAAAATGCAGACTGTGAGGTGGAAGTGTATTTTACAAACATTAAGCCTGGCTAAATCATTTCTAGATTTTTTCCTTTGTAGCTTTTCAAATTTTTCAGAAATATTTAGTTATATCCACAACTTATTCCATCTGATAACACAGCAGTATCTGTACTTGGCTAAAGTTCCTCACCCCCTACACTGGTCAGGATAAAGTGATTACTGAGAATGGATTGATGGATGAATGGCTGGTGGAGTTGCCTTTGAATCTGATTCCATACACACTTTGCCTCCCCTGACTTCTCTTTTTTACTAATTTATTTTCATCCATCTGGCAATAGTTCTACATCAGCTTTTAAATGCACAACTCAGCTTTTACTGACATGCTGACTCACAACATTGCAACCCTTGAAAGTTGTACATTTATCCATACAGAAAGGGAAATGAAGAAAAACAGCAGTTATCCAGAATGGCATTTGTATTTTTTTTTAAATGTGAGAAATTAATTTTCAAGCTTAATTGAAAATTTCAGTGATCCAATGCGTATATATATTCATTCTAGTTTGTTATATAACTTCTTTCATAAATTAAATTGAATACAAAAGGAAAGAAAATAGGCTACGTCCCTGGCCTAGAGTAGCAAAGGCCTTTCAGAGATTTTTTTGGACTGGATTTTAGTTGTTGCGCTGGCAGAATGAACGATACAGAAATGAAAGAGACAAAGTAGTGCTATGACGCACAATACAGATGTTTGTCTTTCTGTCTGTAATTTTCTTATCTCCTGACACTTTTCTCTTACTCTCCCTCATACCCACTTTGTCAGCAAGTCACTCTTCATTCCATTATATGGTGCAAGACCCAGAGGTTGATATATGAGTGCTCCATAGAGCAACTTGGGCATGAGAGGCTGCTGGACATACATCACACACATCATTCACGCATACTCTTTGGTTAGAACCACAAAAGGAGACTTCGAGTACAGCCACTGGGCTCAGAACACAACTCAATTAGGATAGAGGTCAGAGAGAAATGAAAGTACAGTGAATGATGGCAACAGAAATGACAAAAAAAATGAGGTAAAGAAAGAATTGGACGGAGAATTTGTAGAAAAGGTAAAGTGTCGGTCAGGGAGAGGTTCCTCCTTCCTTTTAAGTACATACTGTTTCTCGTGTGTTTCATATTCATTCTTATACAATTTAGTTACAATTTAGTTTGAAAGAGCCATATTTTGCCTTCTTTCAATAAGTCAACAATATTTTCTGTATTAGAAAAATGCCTGTGACATAATCTACTACACACCTAAAAGAAATTGGACACAGATTATATTCAGTAACTGCTGATGCCCATTTTTGCTACATAAAAATGCATGCAGAAAAAGAAACCAAGAAAAACAAAACAAGCACACACAGCAAACAAAGCATGCACTTACAAATACTAAAGTGATAGAGGCTAAATCTATTCTGAAATATTTAAAATGTACCTGGTTTAGAGTTGGGGTACAGATTATTCCAATTACTCTTTGAGGGGGCTACATAAGAAGTTATCAAGTGATCAACGGGATGTAAAAACAGAGTATCCCAGATCAGATGGTTGAAAGGGGAAATAAAGAAAGATTTTTAATCACTCAAAAACCCTTTTTGTGATGACTTATTCTCTGTGTTGTGTTGGTTTTTAGCAGCTAGTGTTAAGCATTTCTGCATATATGGGCTGCTCTTTAATGGAAAAGGTTTAACTGGATTTGTGATCTGTTATGGCAGGATGTTGTTGTGTGGCAACACTTTGGAAACTATTGGGAGAAAAAAAACCTTAATAAACACCACTAAGTCATCAGATTGAGCAATTTTCTCATAAGATATTAAAAAAAAAATACTGTTTACTGAGGCATTTTCTAATTTAACCAAAACAAAAAAATACTGTTTAAAGTCAACTGTTAATGTCATATAAAAAAGCTGTGCCTAAATATGCCTAATTTCAAGATGCATAAAATGCCGATAAGTGAATAAAAGCTGGCGATAAAGACAGAAAGGGACACAGTAGGTACTCCAAAAGGCAGCAGGCGGAGACACAAAACGAATGAGGCAAATGTGTTGTGTGTCTGTGTATTAATATGTACTGAGGGTGAGGTCAGGGTGGAGATGATAGAAGAGGCCAGCTCACTAAGCAGGGTCATAAAGTCTCTGTGCTCATTCTGTCATAGGGAAAGATTTACCCTCTCTCTCTATCTCTCTGTCACACACACACACACACACACGTATGCAGGCATATGATGCACTTACAGCAGGCGTCCATCACATCTCTCATGGTGTGACTGCCCTTGAAAATTGTCTTTCTCACTTTCATGTGATTCCTGCCTGTATTAGCCTCTCCTGGGCACAAAAATGCATACAAACACACAATGTGGTCTGCCACATTGTCATACCCTTTTTGGAAAATAACACAGCATGAAGGAGAGACAGATATGTCCATACTCAGTGACAAGTCAAAGCAATGTTTCTGTACTATAACCCCCACACACACACCCGAACATTGCTTTTTAAACTTCTTTTCTTACATTTATTTAGTTCTGGCTGCCCGTCATTGTGTTATACATCTGTTCTGAGGTATGATGTCACAAACACGGGCAGCAGATGCATGCTGTTTTACTACACAATGCTTCTTTTCACTGTCAGACTAACTTAAACATAATGGACAGAAGGGAGAGTCAGTGGTGTGATCCCTTGCTCCCCGGCTTCCCTGTCCTCTTGTCGACCCCCATCTTGCTCTAATACTTCAGATTCCTGTGTTGCCTGTTACATTACTGAAGTAATTTAGTTATAGCTGCTGCGATAATGAGATTGAGGCCCTTCAGTGTTCGCAGTAAGATGTATTCGTATATTCTGCGATGAAGGGGCCAGTATGATTGAGAACCGGTGATACAAGGAGAATGAACAAAATAATTTTAAAAAACGCAGACTTCGTCATGGGTACAGCTGTGGAGCCCCTTTGGTGAATCAAAAGAGAAGAGTGTAGTATTACCTGCTAAGAGTAATAGACAGCTCTGCATACCCTGTGCTTAACATACAGATGAAACAACAGTATCTTCAGACGGAGGCTTGTTCACCTCTTTAGCAGTGAGAACTCATACAGAAAAGTCACACCAAACTATTGCGATGTCTTTTTACAAGGACTCTCTTTGCTTGGAGGTGACACTCTACTTCATTTGCTCCTTATTTTTCCTTTGTTTCTGTGCTTAAATATTGCACTTCAAATGTTTAACTCTGCTCAAGGATTGTTCATCTACAATTCAATTTTATTAAATATAATTCAAGTTAATTACATACTTCTCTTGATAATCTACTTTATGCATGCAAATGAAAAAAAAAAGATCTTATTTTTAATCAATCCTAAAGTCATGCCATCTACTAGTCAAAGAACTGTGTAAAATAAAAAATACTATACTAAAAAGTATTTCAGGACAATAACCCTGGATATTAAGGTGAAAAAGAGTATTCTCTTGTTGCTTCATTTGATCTGGGACCAGAAAACAGATCAATCTCACATCTGCTTTTGTTGTGATTTTCAAACGAGTGGGAAACAGAGACTGCCTTGCAAGCAAACTCTTTCCATGAATCTTTCAGTCTATGTCTTCATGGGGAGCAAAAAGCAGGCTCAACTCTGTTATTGGTCTTGTCGATGTTTAACAGTGTCTGCCTTTTGATTGACACTTTCAGGCTCAGCAGGAGTCTGCTCACCAGAGAGAGTGAATGAAAAGAAAAGGTGGGAAAAAAAGAAGACATGACTAATACTGGAGGAGCAATTATAGGACTGAAAGAGGATCCACAGAACACGAGTTCATTGTGTATCTCTTACAAATCACACTTCCTAATTGTTACATTGTTGTATTGTGCATACGTCTCACAATCGGGCTGCAGTGATCTGCACTTTTCTGAGCTGTTCGCTGCCCATCGTTGTCTAAAACTATAGAGCTGTCCATGGTGCTGAAACAGCTTTTTAGGCGTGTCGTTTTTGTTCTTATGATGGTTTAGGGGGCTGTTGGACTTTTTAGATCTGTCAGGTGAATGATTTCCACAGACAGTGTGATCGAAAAGTTACTAGAGGCGTTAAAAGAGATCATAAATTATTAATATTCTAATGACTGTTCAACAATATGTCCAGTCATGTCTTGTGATGAATGAGCCTAGAACGTGTGGGTGTATATGCCAGTCACCGATTCACAAGAGAGAACCATTATGATTGTTGACCAATAATTCATTGCTGCTGCCTATCAAGTCAATCCTTATTGATCTCCTTGATTGATTGGTGACTGCAGATGCTGCAACATCTGTATTATGTGTTAAGATTCTATTGAAATGATCCTTTATTTTAGATGGAAGGATTTTATTTCTCTAAAGCCATTAAGGCTTGATGAAACATGAGAAACTATCTTTCAGTTTGTCTAAAATGAACTTTACTTATGAATTATTTAAATCTGACAGGCTGGGTCGAGTGTATGTCATCTGTCTTGAGGGAGACGTGTCCTGTCTCTTATCTGAATGTGAAATTGACTCTAGAACATGCTTTTGATGTACTGTTTTAATTGCTTTTTCTACTGTTTATAATGGAAGGTTTTATTATTCAACGTGAGGAAGTGTCAAAATTGCTGGTCCCTAATCTATTTTAATTAGAATTTTAGCTGTCCCTGCTCATCCTGCATATGTCCACCAAGGAAGATATATTTTGAATCTGCTATTGTGATTGGATAATGGCATTGGATGACACCTGCTCCAAAAAAGGAGAAACTTCACCCCCGATGTTGATGAACATCGAGAGGGGTTTCTGTTTTTCTATTTTCCTAACTTGCTAATTCCCCCCACTTCTCCTCTGCGCCTCATTCTTGTCTTACTTCCCTCATTTTCTCACTCAATTTCCATCATCCACTAATTAGTCTCGTGGGTCCAGAACAAACGGAAGACATCAGTGGCTGAAGATGAATCTTGACGGAGACAAATGAGAACAACTTTTCTGGAGCATCTATAAATAGATACGATAGTAAATCAGTCCCTTATGCGCCAAGGAAAGCTTAAAAAAAATTTAATAATCAAATGATCAGGAAAACAGGCTGATGAAGCACAATATGCCAAATAAAGGAGCCCACTACTTTAAATAGCCTGTAAAGGTATTACTTTCAGATCATTAGTGGATGAATATGCTTCCTTATTTCGAAAGTCTTTTATGCCTGTTAGAAAAATCCAATAATTAATTAGGCCTCCATCTGCAAATGTGTGTCATCATTGTCATATTTATATTATCATTGCATTTCATCTGCACATTCATGATAAAATTATTGTTGGGCTAAATGATTTGGGATTCTAAATTGAAAATATTTTTTATTTCTGCTAAAGTCTAACAAAATGGACTAAGAGTAAAAAAACAGTCTCTGAATGTGCTCATCATTTTTTTTTCCAACTCCTGTTTTTGCTGTGTTTATACATAAGACACAGAGAGTAGGAAGGGGGAGCAAGAGTGTTTTTTTTGTTTTTTTTACAACAGACCTGCAGCAGAATCATGGTAACAAAAAAGTAAACACATCGCTGCACTTGAACCCTGCTTCCGTGTTTCGTCATATGTTTAAGTGCGCATTGTTTCTGAATTCCAATTCTGTTTGGTGGGGCGTGAATCGACACTGTGATCGTCTGCCCATGCACGTGTTTGTGTGGCTTTTTTGTTGTTGTCATCAGCTGTGTGTGCCTGGGTTCACTCCGATGTTTCTGTGAGCGTGATTGCATCTATGTTTATGTACACGTGCGTGTGTGTATATGCGATCCATCCAATGACTGAACACCTGAATGCCCAACTGTGACATAGAGGAATGACAGGCTGTCCAAACAAACAACCTACAGCCAACAAAGGGCACCTCCAACTCGGATGGCTTCGTGTTTTATCACTCTGGCTTCAACAAATGTACAAACATGAAAACAACAAGTTTAGTAAAGCATTTGGCCTGTAAATCAGTTTGTTCTCAATCATACATAAAAATATGTTGTATTTTTGTGTCGCTGTGATTGTATCAGAAACCAAGCATACACGGAGAAATATCAAAATGAATAAAAGAATATTCATCAGACTGAATGGATGAATTTCAAATTCAGAAAGATATGACTGTCAATATAATATCAATATTTCCCAAAACGTGTTTGAAAAAAGGTACTTTTCAACAAAGAATAACAGTAAAAAGGACAGATCCAATATTTTCATAACCGCTTATTCCCTAAAACCCACACAGACATGCAAACTCCACTCCTCAAACCCAAAACCCTCTTGCTGTGAGGTGAGAGTGCTAACCGCCACACCACCGTGTCACCCTGAGGACAGAATTCCTTAGTGGAAATAAAAGTAAATTATTAACTTTTGAATTTTCTTCCTTGAGAACCATTAAATGTGGTTCATTAATATTCAGTTAATATTTAACAGCCTCACCAATTAGGCATGTGTGAATATTAATTGGATATTCTAATGGATCTAAGCTGTAAAACAAATTCTTGAGTATTCTGTTTTCCCCAGGACAAATCCATTTGCTCAGACCTATCTTCATTATCTTCCATTCTGTCCATTTAACCTTTTTCTTTCATTGTCTGGCTGTCCATGTATCTATCTGTTTCAATTGTTTATTCATTTTACAACCAAGCAATAACAGCTTTTTAATTTGATAATGAGGGAGGCTGACACTGTGCATTTCTTTTCCTTGCTTCTGAAATGAAATTTCTGGACATGCTGAGAAGCTTTAATGTAAAGAAAACTGCATAGCAGTTGCTTAAGATGAAATGGGATATCAATCTACTTTTGAAAAACTGGCCTGTGCCAACATAAAAAGGGCATTTCATTTAATATACTTTTTGTTTTGAATTAAATCAGATAAAACAAAACAAGAAAAAGCCAAAACCTTGCTATCTGAAGATAACGTGACAAAGCTCTAGCTTCTAAAGTAGGCTGTGAGCCTATTTTACATTATATGAAATGGCTTTTCACAGGAAAATCCTATGAAGAGCGTCTCATGTACAATTGCCTGACCCCTTCTCTTGTATGTAAAGCAGTTTATATATTTGAGTTATCATACGTCTTAATCTATTTATGTCTACATATCTCTCATTTGCATATTTTCTTCATGCTTTACCCTTTTGTTTTTTCATGCTTTTTCGCAATCCTTAAAAAGTTGACCTTAATGGCAAATACAAAGTGATTCTGTTTCATAACTGAAGGTTTCAGAATATCTATGTCAACTTCACTTAAATTAACTGGGGCAATTTATCGTAATGGAACTTTTGATGGCAAATATATTGTGTTGAATAACCATAAGATTGGAATTATGTTGCATTTCTGTTCCCAAATCTCCATTGAAGTTTTGGGCGGACATGTACTGCTCTCGAGTTTCTGCAGGTATTTGGCAAATCTTTGCTGTACTGGTCATCTGTCTATGATGTCCTCTCATGCTCAGTGTCAGCTGGGATGGACTCTAGTGCCCTTTGACCCCTAACTGGAACTATATAGAATATGAAATTGAAGGATGGGCAGATGGAAATCCTAGTTCTATTGTGTTACTTGTAATCCTCTCTGAATTTACCAACCTCACACAAATGAAAACTAATTGTATCAATGATTTTTATTATATATAATATTTTATCATGATACAAAATATGGTCTAGTTCAGTTCATTTTGTAATTAGGAACTTTTCTTTTACTCATCACTGTTATAATGCTTGTATGCTGGTATCCATGGCGATGTGGTTTTACAGAGCCTTGTTTTTATGGCTGTCAGGGCATTGTGATGTTAATATAGTTACGTCATGCTGTGCAAGGCCTCCAGGCTGTGGTGCACCATGGGATTGATTGATGACTCTGTTGTCAGTTCAATCTAAGAAATGCACTGGAAGAGAGGAGGAGGAAGGATGGGTGTGGAGCAGATGAGGGGAGGGAAGAAAATTGATTGGTTAAGAACAAAATGAGGAAAAGGAGACAAAAAAAATTAAGTAAAAAAACTGTTTGACAGAATGTGGGAACTTGTGGAACTCTGCTGTTGTTAAATGTCATTTCTGAGTTTAATAGATGGAAATACAATAATTCAATTGAAAAATTAATAAAAATGTAGACATGGAGTTTTTTTTTTTTTTTTACATCCACCCAATATGATTATTATTCATGCTACATCTATCAGTCAGTGGAGGGTCTACGCTCAAGAGAGGCAAGGTACATTATAGATGTGTAACCTGTCAGTGCTAACAGGAGGCATAGACAGCACATCTATTCCTGCAGATAACACACATATCACTGAACTGCGCGATACAATTTAAGCATCTAAAGAAAACCCACACACAAACCGGCAAGTTTGGTATAGCTAGGTCTTTGACCAGTTGCTATTGTTGTCCTTGAAAACCACTCACATTTAAAATTAAATACACCACATCCACAAATAAATGTGTGTGCACCTATTGATTCCTTATATTGATGTAAGCAGGAAAGTGATGAGCATTTTGGGTCACCACAGTAAACTGCAATATACACACTGCAAACGTAACAGTGTGACACAAACTCTGCTATTGACTGAGTGTGGAGTTTGAATACAAACACAAAAATGATCAGCAGCCAAACCCAATGTCCTATTCTATTACTCTACTGCTCTGCTATTGATTCATTTGCTTTGTATCGTAGTGATCAGATAACCCCTTAAAAAGCAAAACAATTAAATGGGTTTGAGATTATTGGAGAAGTGTTGCCTCACTGTGAATAGGCGAAACATCATTATTCCATTAGCCTACTTGACAAACATTAAACCCCCTTTCCACTCGGGATTAGCACGTGTCCCATATCCAGATTGTGCGCGTATGAAAATGAGTTGGATTACATCTAGAACAAAACATCAAAAGCTTGCTCTACATGCACACATGCAACGAACAGATTGTGGAACATATCACATTCACTTTTTTCCTTGTTTCAATCTGGTATTTAAACCAGTTTGTTTGATTTCCTATCTCTACATTGCAACATCTGCACTGCTTTTTAAGTTTTAATAATTGCTGCATATGGGAAATACTGATCTAATTCATGCTTCTTTGTTATTGCAGACAAACATTTTCCCAAGCTCTTCTGCATAGATTCTAGTTGATCACTCTGGTTATTACACATTTTGTCCTTTGCGCAGCTGCCTAGTATCCTACTTAATTCAGGGGAAACTTGTTGTTGGCTCCTGGTGTATAAAGGAACACAATATGTTTGTGACCATTTGGAGTTCAATTGAATATTTTCTCCATGAAAGTTTTTTTTTTTTGTGAATTTACTTTTAATCTGTTTTTTTCTTTCTTTATTTTCCCCCAATGAATAATCCAAATTGTATACTGCATTAGTCATTCGTGACAATATTTTGGGATGCACAACCATGTTTTGGTCTTAAGAAGTATGATTATTGATGAACTTTTCCTAATACAGCATAGATTGTAGCAAGCTCCTTCCAAACAGCTGTTATATTTTCTGTAAAAAAAATAAAGAAAAAAAAGAGGAGATGAGAACCCTCCCGGAGACTAAAACTGAGATAATGGGATAAAATTTGATTCAGACTCTTCTTTGAAAAAATAAACAAAAAACTATAAAACTATAAAAAATAAAACAGGCCAGGTGTACATTTCCATCTCCTTCTTTGATTGCCGCAGGCTATGTGAGAGTCAGCATTTTCATTTCCCATCAGAGCAGACTGGTATCATCATGTGACACAATATGGAGAAAAAGCATTACGCAAAGAAAAATAAACTGTTGGTGAGGTGATAAGGTCATGCAATATCAGCAAATAAAGACATAAAACGTGTGTGTGTGTGTGTGTGTGTGTGTGTGTGAGTTTGTGTATACGTGTGTGTGTATGCTAATGTTGGAGAGAGAAATAGAGAGAAAGACAGAGACTGATGAAGAGAGAGAAGTGCCAAAGTAAGATAGGAAGTGAATTAGGGAGAAAACAGGGAGGCAGGAGAGAGACTTTGAGGTAAACAGAGCAACGTAAAGAGAGTGGCAGAGTTAGAGTCAGATGGACAGAGATAGCGGCGCCTTGCAGCCAGTCTCCATATCTCTTGCCACGAATGACTCCACCCGCTGCACTACAACTAATGGACTCTGTCCTTCTCAACTGTCTTATCTGCCCTTTCTCCCTTTCTCCATCCTTCTTTCCTATCTCTCCATACTCAAAGCTGTGCTATCTTTCCACTTAACGGCTCCACCTCAATCTCATTTTTATCATGCTTTTGGTCTTTCTTTTTCTCTCCCTCTCTCTTTCGCTATCTCCCTCTCAAAAGTCTCAATTGCTCTCGGTCCCTCTTTTACTTTTGTATATTGTTCTGCTTCTCATCTTTTTCATCCATCTCTACAGGAAGACCAAAACCTCTAAAACTCACTATCTTATGTTTCTGTATTACCTACAAGAAAACACATTGTTCACAATTGACTGACATCCTTTTTGAATGCCAGTGTGCTGAACTTGTGTCATTCAGTTGTGTAATGGTTAAACTATGTGACAAACTCATGCTTTTCCCAGAAAACACAGGCTACAAAAGGGAAATGTAGCAAAATATTGAATTACTTTCCATTAGGCATATTTAGATAACTGATGGTAATGGGCTGACATAGGAAAAGTTTATGAATAGTAAAGCTAATATTTCATTTATAATATGTATTCATATGATATAATCAGATATTACAAAGTCATAAACAATACACATGGTATATATCTGAATTATGGACAATCTCATATGTACGTTAATGTAAATTAATTGCTCATTTTCCGTCTATTTCAGATGACACAGGAGCAGTACATTCTCGCTGCCCAGCCCAATCCCCTCCACCAGCGGGCAGCATCAGTGTGTGGTGCACAGGTTTATCCAGCAGTGGGCATCTACGGCTGGCGGAAGAGATGCCTGTACTTCTTTATCCTCTTGCTTCTCGTCACAATGATTGTCAATCTGGCGCTGACCATTTGGATCCTCAAAGTCATGAACTTCACTCCGGTAAGAGACATCTGTGTTTGGGGTGTGTGTGTGTGTGTGTGTTATGAGGATGTATGGGAAATAGCTGCCCCAAATGGTTCAAAACTGGGCAGCGCTGATAAATTGCATTGAACGATTGACACAATTCTTTTTTTTCACATTTCATATGATAGGGCAGTCTGATGTGTCTTGAATAACAGATTTTTAAATGTTGTTATCTTAAATAGGCCTATGTTTTATATAACAAATAATTAAAGCGTTAGTGAATACTGAGTGGTTGGAGGCTGCTCTATAGCCTCTGAACCTACCAGTAAAACAATCAGTCTTGCATAAGTTATATACAGTACCAAAGGATTGTAGCCAAAATGTTCCGAATGTGGCAAACTAAGGTAAGAAGAGGAAAATAGATAAACAGATGTTCAGTCCAACAAAATCGTTTAAGAGAAGTCCATTGCTGTTTTTGGTCATTGCAGCCAATGTTCAGGATTTGTGAAAAGAATCAGGTTTTTTTGTTCCCTTTATATTAAATCATCCACATATCCAACTTTATTTATTGCAACAGAGGTTTAAAGGAAAATATCTCTATATTAAATGTTCAAGTATCTTGATACAAACTGTACAACCTGTACAACCTGTACAACCTGTACAACCTGACGACTATTCTATTCTGTCAGAGCTACAAAAGAAAGATTAGTTGTATCTACATGGTATTTGGGGTTAATAAAGATTGAGAAAGACTAGACAGAGGCCAGATAGACATAGTGGGAAGAGAGAGAGCTTAAAGTGGAAAGTAAGTGTTTGACATGGTTGAGTGGATTTCTTTCTTCATCTGTTGTAGATTTTAAGTTTAAACATTCACACTCAACTTCTCCCTCCTGTCCTCTGCCCTCAGAGATCCAGCTTTCTGTTTCACTGCTCCATGGAGGCAAAGTTAGTGGAAACCTGGCTCACATGTACAGGAGTCTGATGAATAAACATGAGAATGTTCTTAAAATATATATCCACATGAATTCTCTTCTCATTCAGAGCCCTGGGAATAAAATATTATTTAAGCAAAAACACTGTTGACCCATCTGGGGATCAAATTGCTTCTGGTATAAATCAGTGGTATAAATCACAGTGGTATGTAATACACTAAAATATCAAACACAAGAATGATTCTTTGCACCTTGATTTACCAGAATTAGAACAGTCAAAGGATTTAATTATGTGCCCCAAGTGATGACCCTTAAGAATAAAAGCTATAGCTTTGTAGGAAACACAGAACACAGTACACAGATCACATGCTTTTGGTCATATAGTTTGTGACTGACCTTTAGAGACAATGGCCATGAGAGTAATGTGTTGTTAGGAATAACAAATGGAAAAAGGTGTGTTTAAGGTTAAGATACCATGCACTTAGTGTCTTACTATAAAACAGTAATATTCTGTGGCAAAATGTAGGATCTTTAGTTGAACATCTGCAAAAACTGCGTTGCCAGGCAGAGGGTAAACATTGGTGAAAAACATCTAAAGGGATTGCAAGGGATTGAAGGAATGGTCATTGTAATTATACCTTGCATCTTAATGAGTTAAATTGGTTTTGTCACAATGTATTAAGTCATCTGCCAGTGGCTGGCTCCGACTACTTTACTTTGCAAAACTAAAAAAACATCGAAGATCCACTTTCCATGGTCAACTAAGGTTTATTTACAACTGGAACTTGAGGAAGAAGCAATGTAATGTTAAAGTCTGGACCTAACACAACTGGTTACTAAATAGAAGAAACTGTTTAGAACTGAAATGGAGAACTTTGAATTCAGATGCAGCTGGGAAATTTAAGTCCCTCTTTTACAGATATAGTTTATAAATAGCCAGTAAATGATTAATCCAAATATTCTAAAATGATAAATAGATTAATCTAATAAAATAAATAGTTTAACTTGATAAAAACAACCTGGGTGGTGTGGTGGTGAGCACTGTTGCCTCACAGCAAAATGGTTCCTGGTTTGAATCCCTGGGGGGCGTGTCTGTGTGGAGTTCACATGTTCTCAAACCTGCTTGGGTTCCCTCCGGGTACTCTGTTCTCCTCCCACTGTCTAAAAACATGCATGTTAGGTTAATGGAACCTCTAAATTTCCACGAGGAATGAATGAGAGTGTGTGGTTGTTCCTTTATGTGAGATGGAGATACTCTGGTCTGTCCAAGGGTATCCCTCAGTGCAATGTGATCTTGTCCAGCCCCCCTGCCCCACCCTACAAGGAATGACTGATATGGACCGTGAATGGATGAATGGATAATTGGAAAGGCTCATAAAAAGAAACATTATTGTGTCAATTAAAAAAAAAAATGGATACAGTGTGATTAAGCTGCACAGAGGGTTATAGCCCACTAAAAAACAGTCCAAGTCATATAATACTTGATTATTCAAACTAAATTAAATGTGATTTGTTAAGTATTTAGTAGCTTTTTCCTTTTATCGAAAGATTTTTTGTGGACATACGTAGATGTGTTAATTCTCCCTGTTGTATAGCCGTTGTAAAACCGTGGGGATTTTCCTTTCAGTGCCATCTACTGTATGCAAACACATGCTGAACTTGCCTATTTTATAGCAACAAATCCAACTCCATGCCTCCATTCCAACTCCAATTTCCCATCATCACCATTCAAATCACATGTAACTTTCTGCTCTATAATGAAAGCTTTTCTCAACCTTTTTCGTTTGGAGTTGCTAGATGAGATTCTCATTTTTATTGCTTTTGAAGACAGATTTGGCAGTAAATTGGACAACAGGTACTTGTAGGGAGTGACGGATTGTTGCAAGTTTGTGTGTGTGTGTATGTGTGTGTGTGATTGCGACAGAGAATTACTCCAAGAGGGAGAAAAATCTGAGATAGTATAGGTGTTTGTGTACACACCACAAATTATTCTGTGACTGTTTGTAGCTTCAGCTTTGCATGCCTTTTCACACTTGTGTGCACCCAAACCCATTTGTTATTACATGTGTGTTATCGCCAGAGTACGCAGAGAAATTCAATTTTAGTTGTCAGTCACCAATCAGTCTGTTTAATTCCTGCTCTGGACTTAACTACTATGCCTGTGTGTGAGAGAGTATGCCATGTGTGCCATAACTGTGTGTTTTTCATCTCAACACCTGCTAGGTTTAAAATGTTTTTTTTAGCCATTTATTTTTGCCAACAAGTGACGGCATAGAATAAAACTTTTGTTTTCATATACTTTTTAAATGAAAATATAAAGTGCTATAAAGATGATAAAACAACAAATGAGACATCTCTAATAATAACCGGCATTAATTACCAATGTGATTATAGCAACATAAAATGGCTGACACAAGAGTGATAGGGAATATAAAAGACAAAAACAAATCTTGCTGATGAGGGGCTCATAAAATGGAATATGAGCACCGTAATTTCTAATAGGATTTAGAACAGTATATTTATGTCCATGACTGTGTGCTGTGGAATAAAGTCATTAAATATATGGTCACTGTGTGGGCAAGCATACAGACAGCAAACCAGAACAAAAGAAGAACTTTACCTTCAATATGATTCTTGAAGGAACTGCACAAACATTGCTGCTTCTGTATTTGTTGAAATGACTCACTATCAGTTGATGCTGCTTGGACACGTGCTTTACAGCGTCTCTTTTTAATTAAAAGTCAGGCCTTTAATTTTAGCCTCCATGTAATAATTTTATGTCTGTGTAAGGGTTACGGTCTTATCAATAAAAATAAGAAAAAAAAATAATTTTACACATTGACTGTAATTGAGCGGTCTCTCACTTTATTTATATATATATATTTCAATGTAAACAGAAGATCTGACAAACCACTCCTATTGGTTGACACTTTCATCCACACGATTACTGAAGAAAGAGGCACAACAGGTTGTCCGATTCATATGCCTGAACATGACAGCAACTCGCAACTGTATGTTGTACAGTTAGTTATATAGTTATGTTGTATCTTCAAATGCAGTTGCTCTGACAACCGCTAGAGGAAGCGTATTCTTTTTGTTTGTTTTTTAGAGTTTATTGTGACCTTTACGTTTTGGTAAATACTCCATAATTGATTTTCACTTTATTACTAAACTTTATTGGTACATACAAAAAGAGCTTTACAGGTAATCTTTTACCAAATCTTCTTTTTGAGGTAATTCAAGATTGTAAGTACTACTACTGCTATTTCCTGAAAAGATAAATGAACTCATGAGATTAAACAGTGAGGGGGAAAACCCTGCTGCTAAAAAGATTAGTTCCTCACTGATCCATAACAGATTATTAGAATTAGAAGTTTCTGTAGTAGGTAAAGTGCTTTTATAGTAGTTTTAAAATAGCTGTTTTTATTGATGACAATTTTTTTGTTTGTTTTGTCTAAAACTTTCATTTGTGCAGCATTATGTTTCCTTACAAGGAAACTACTCAGTGATCGTTGTGTTGGTAGAAGAAAATAGGGTAAACTGATACTAGACTGTGAAAGGTGGGCAGAGGGGAGAATTGAGTGATGCATGGTAAAAGACAGATGCGAAAAATGAAGTGAGAAGGAGTATAATCAGCAAGTGTGTGTGTTTGTGTGTGTGGACTAAATAGTGTGCCATCATCCATGCTCAGATTCTCTATCCTGTCCTCTGCCTGTGGAGTCTTTTGGGAATTGGAAAGGTGTGTGTTTCACTGGTCATGGACCATAAAGGAGTGGATGATGGGCTGCCAGATAAATTATAGGAATCCACACCTCCTGTGTGGCTTTGTTAGAATAACAGGGTCCCTAAGGAACTGCATGACCAATACACTTTTTTAATATATATCTTTTTTACAGCTCATTTTCAGTGCTAATAAAGATGTGTGTTTGGAATTTGAACATATGCATTCCAAATACTATATATCTATGTATACACATCTCATGTCACCAATGCAGAAGCTATTTCTGCATTTTCTGAACAAATTCAAGCTCATTTACATTTATTGTCTTTTGTCACTGATCCTGTTTATGATTTTCTTTGACAAGATCTTGAGGTGTATCTGGGGAGACGAGGGTGTGTCTGGTTTGGAAACTTCTTTTGCATCTCTGCTTTTTGCAGATGGTGTAGTTCAATTGGTTCAACTGGAAAGAGATGGAATACCCCCACTTGGTAAAAAGTGAGTTTCTGCCTCTAGTGAGTGTCAGGATTTTGTTATTAAAGGTTTGAAAAATGGATTAAGATAATCAAATATATAATAGACCCTTGACAGAAAAAATGAGGATGCTGCTCTGGTCTGTTTTGGTGAAAGGTATCATGGATACAAGCTGAAATTATTCATCTTGAAAGGTGGCTAAGCTCAGCCGTAAAGGTGAGGGGCCTCACCATTCAGGAATCGCTTAGAGTACTGCTGATGCTCTTCCACCTAAAAGAAACAAAACAACTGAGGTGGTATCTGATTAGAATAGCCAGTTTCCTCACATTTTCCTTCCTTTGAAGCCTTTTTTGGACCTGTCCAACTGTGATGAGACCATGGGGCAGACCAAGAACTCACTGGAGAGATTACAAATCCCTTCTGGCCTGGGTACATCTCAGTGTCTCGCAGTCGGAGACTGAAAGTGTTTCATTCGAAAAAGGGAATGGCTTGCTTTTCCTCTTGAAACGGTTTTCTATGTGACCTGATTTCATATAAGAAGATGAATGTAAATCATTGTCTAGAGTAAAGTAGTGTAGCATGACTTGACTGCCAAGTTCCGAGGCAAGCTAAGGATGCATATTCAATTAAGTTTCAATGACCACTCTTCAGTTCCAGCCCCCTTTCCAAAAATGGTCACTTCTGCTTCCTTAAAAACCTGTACAGACATTGCCAACAGCAGGTTTTAATTGCCAATTGTCATTACATTCTGTGCTGCCATTTGGCTTTTGGCTAAACATGTGGCACAGTAGAAAAATGTTACTTAAACTCTCTTAAGTACATTGAAAAAATGAAAAAGAAAAAACATGTGTGGCAATCTATTTGTTCCCATTGTTGAATATTTTAAAAATGTTATCATTCCATGTCTACAATAGATAATTTAAAATTGATTTAATTATTAATTACACAATGTGGGAATTGTGTATTGATGACATTACTGTGTTCTTACCATGAGATCAGTTACTCGTTAGATTTTAATGGCAATAGCTCTGTTCCTCCATCCCACCATACACCAAAAACCATAAATGCTCCTAAGTGTATTTAAACTATCATTATAGGATTTCTAACTGCATTGTAAATCCCACCATAAGTCATTCTCAGCAGTAAAGGGACACAGCAGTTTTCATGGTTGCTGTTTTCTTAGACAGTGTGTTTTTGTTTATTGCCATGCCACAGTGTGTATTTTTACGTGTATGGAGTTAGAAATGTGCTGCGATGAGCCCCTAAACCTGCTGCACTCAGCTCTTTGTGTAGACTAGCCACCATCATTATGGCTTTTCACACCTGCAATGTGTGGTTTATCGCTCATACAGACACACGTGCCTGCCCACATTTTTTCTCTCTTTGTCACTAACTGTGCTGACCTCAGGTAATGGGGGAGTCCAGCATGAAATGCACTCTCTCCTGTTATGCAAACACACATACACACACACACACCTGAAAACCTGAATGGGTATCTATGATACAAAAGACTTCAATTGAGCATATACTTCTCAAAATAAATGTTAATGGATTAACATTGCTAAAACCTAACCTCATTTCACAAGCCCCATAATGGTATTCTGCCTTGACTTTTTTAGCTGTACATTATAGCAATATGTTCACTCTCTTAGGCAGCCAATTTCTTGATTGTCACTTTCTATCCCCACAGAAAAATGTGTATTTTTAGAGGCTCAGCAATATTTTTAGTTTAAACTCTATAAGAGCCAGAATTTTTAACATTAAATCACTTTTATGTATTCTTTATGCATGCACCAATGGGGTGTTTTTGTGTGTGTAAGACAACCAAAAAGTGTTAGGGCGACACCTAAATCTGAATCAGTCAGCACTTTACTACTATCATTTCCACAGGCAATATGTCTAAAAATGATCAATAAGCTCCATGCACACAAAAACTCACAAACAGCAAATCTGTTTGTACAGCTCCATAAGCCCAAAGTTTCTGTGTGTCTCCAAGCTCAGACGGAGATATTACACTTAGTGTTGGCATGAGTAAGCAGTTTTAGCCCCATTTTTCATGGCTAGAACTATATCTAATATACAAACATTTATTAAAGTAAGTGTGTGTTTGTGCAGAAACAACATTATCAATGGTGTCTGACTAACCTGTCAAGAGCATTGGGCGCTGGTACATTGTTAGCCTGAAAGATAGAATAGATCAGAGTGATTTTTCTTTGACAGGATAGACTAAACCATTCTTCCTGGTGAACCGAAGTTGTGGTGTCAACGGTTTAGATTTGTACCTGTGCTGATGTGACCCTATGCCATGAAGTGCCCATCACCAGGAAGGAGAGATTCAAGAAAACAATCAGCACACTTATAATGAAGTGGCCTGTTTTCTCTATTTGGTTAGTCAATACTAAATATTGCCTTGTGGCTGTGCATTAGAGTAAGAAGGAAGCTAGCTGTTGCAGAGATTGTTCATGAGGAAGAAGCAGTAAGACATCGGATGCATGTCTCCCAGGCTAGACAGTACCGGTGTACAACGGGTAGTCACTGGAACAGTGTGAGCTCAACCCTAACCCTAATTTCCTTGCACTGAGGCGATGGTGTGAAATCCCCATGCAGGCATTTGTACTATCATGGCAAAAGATTTCTTTGATACAAATTCTTTGAAACTTTGGCAAGAAAGTCCCAACAGTGAAGCCTGGTATAGGGGAGTTTATATAAGATACCACTTCATGCCTTTCTTGGAATCTGATAATGTAACTTTATTAACATTTACATTTGCTTCTCCTCAGACACTCATGCTGATAAGACATCACCAACTACCAAAGATAACTTTGTCATGATGACCCATTTTTCATGTAATTAAAACACTGTCCTACATACCTCAGAATTCACCCATGTTGCATCGCACAAACAGTAACACTGTAAAGCTTATTCATTGTAGATCTCCTTTAAAAGTGTTATATTTACCAAGGAAAGCAGATGAGTATAATAATCATATTGATTGTATGTACAATAGATTTAAGCTACTGGTAAACTATATATAACTATAAACTATATATACATGAAACCCAAATCCTGACAGACAATAAAATATAACAATTTAATTTGCAATAAAGACACTCAACAGGTACAGATTCCATAAAGAAAAAAAAGAAAAAAACATCCTCAAACATAGAGGGATGCAGTTTTAAAAAGAAAATTAAATTAATATACAACAAAATCAACAGAAAGAGGTGAGTGCAGTGGTTTTTTTTGTTGTTTTTTTGCCATCAGCTGCAGCTGATGGCAGCAACATCGGCTATATCAAAGCATTTTTGGCAATGCCCACATCATGCAGGTTTAAATATATACAGACTAAATAATTTACAGTGTACTGACTGGGTAGAGCATACCTCAGTGTCAATCAGAATAGTCCAAAGGTCCTTGCAGCATAGCTCAGTGTAAGTAAAGTAAAATACTGGGGTGGGGGGAGTCCTGCAAATTTTACTCAAACATTTCAACAATACAGAGATGGTGTGCTATGCATGCTGGGAGCGAGACACGTTAGTCAAGCCCGACATTGATAACCACAACGATATTTTACGAGCAAGATTATTAATGTCTATAAGAAGTCTGTTGTTTCAATTTAATAGACACAACTTTTATATTTTTTCAAGTGGTTTAAATAGTTCAAGGACAGCTGCGACCGGATAGATTTCTGTGATTTGTTTCTTTACTGAGGATTCCAGTGAGTTTTCTGGTTGTATGCTACGTGCTAATATGCTAATTGATAAGCACATTTTCAGTCATAAATGTAAATATTGAACGTTCTTTTCTTATACAAACCCAATTGCAAAGATGTTTCAGTGAGTTAATATGTTGAGCTGAGTTGCTGTAATTTGTGCTGGGTCATTTTTAGTTAAAAGGTTTAAATTGTCTGATAAGACTAACCAAAAGTTTACAGGGTTTTCATTAATTTATTAATTTGGACACTGTGTTAAGTTCATTTTGTGATGGTTGAAACATGAGAAATGATAAGAGAGAATCATTTGTGCAATGTGGTTGATGTTATACTGTAAAAGACACACATTATTGGTGATTTGAGGTTTTTAAATCTCATAATACAGTTGTTTATACGTTGCATTGAGTAGGAGAAATATAATTCTGTGCAGAAACTGATAACTGATGACTTTATATTGTGTTGGATCTACATCGATTGGGACAGTATTGATAGTAAACAGAGGTTTCCTTCCGACGCGAGAGAGTCCAGGAGGGGATACACAATCCTCCATCTTCCTCATCTCTGTGAAGATTAATACCTGGAACAGATAAGATCTGAACACCGTACCACACATACACACTACCCGGATAGCACATACATGAACTAAATAGACTTTGTCAGACGTAAATTGCTAATGATTATCGACTGAACTTCATTGGATCTGGATCTGGATTTTGAATCCAAAGGTATTTCACCTTTTGTTGTTTGTGTAAATAAATCCTTGTGTTTACCTTTCACGTTAGCCTTCCCTCGCTCCTTGAGTTGAACTAGAGTACAGTATTTACCTTACGGTCTAACTTACTGGAGTGTGCACTTCAGGTTACATTATCATGTGACATTATTGGTGGAACAAAGTCAAGATGTTGAGAGTCGTAGAATGATTGAAAGACTTAACATACTTGAAGATTCAGTACTTTTACTCTCACTCTGCATGATGTTTTTTTATTTTATTCATGGTATCCTTTGATTTCTCTCTTTGTTTCTGTCCAATAGGAGGACTTAGTATGATAATTGGAAAAGATCTGACATTCTGGAAAGTTTATAATGATTTGTAACCTTTTTTTAGACATTATTTATTCATTTCCGTCTTTTAAAGGTGCTTTGGTGGTTAGGCTGAGGAAGTCTATTTTACATGTGTGTAGTGAGGTTGGCAAATACTCTGAGTTGTTTGTTGCTAAAGTAAATCTATCATCGTCTGCAGCATATAGAAGTTCATGAATATTTCAGAAACAATAAAAGCTTTCAGTGCGTGTTTCAGATTTTAAGGAAATTAAATTGAACACCACCTCCCTTTTCCATTCAGTGTGGCTGAGCTGGATGAAAGAATGTTCAGGAATGAGAAATTTAAATTAAATTATCACATTTGTAGAGCGAGAACTTTGATCACATGTGTTGGTACAAATCACACCAGCTTTTAAGTCGGCACATTTTGTTCTCACAGCAAATGAGCAGAAGGAAAGTCAAGACTTTGATTTCGTCATAGATTATTCATCACACTTTCTCCACCACTTACGACAGAGTATCCACATATTCTTTCCTTAGACATAAACTGCGGAACAGAGTCCCTGTGGTTTGGATTACATTGTGGAAGTGACTGATCTGATCTTTCAGAGGAATTTTGATACATACATTTTAGGCTTTTCATCATATAAATGGCAAAAAGAAAGAAA
Organism: Menidia menidia; assembly: GCA_907169785.1. Taxonomy (NCBI): domain Eukaryota; kingdom Metazoa; phylum Chordata; class Actinopteri; order Atheriniformes; family Atherinopsidae; genus Menidia; species Menidia menidia. The sequence goes on from CAJRST010013335.1 coordinate 7,862,303, forward strand.
AAAAATAAAATTGCACAAAAGTCATTGAGTATAATGGTTTGAACTTTGATAGAACCATGACATATTTAATCATACGAGAGAATTATATCAAAATGGAAAAACCTGTTTTTCTCCCTTGAAGCTAAATTAACTGCGAGTTGCACAGTTGTCTTTGTTGAATGTAAAGTCAGTTTTGCCATTTCAAATTATCACCCAATTCCTTCACATTTTAAATGTTGCCAATATCACATTTTACCTATTAAATAATTCAAAGCAATTAATCAAACTATGCAAAAAAGCACAACTTAGAAACTAAATATCAACATTTTGATCACCACAAAATTTAATATAGAAATATGCAACAAACGACTGAGTAGCCCGACATTCATAATAAGTGAATTGTAGATTATGTAAAGTATGTGAGTTGGAACTAAATGTAAGGATGATTCCTAGCAGAAAATTCAAGGTCTCTTTGCTCACCGACATTTAGACTGTCAGAGACAAAACAGTGAACAGATACTTACAACAGCTGCACCATGCACTGAGGGAAAATTTGAATAATTACCAAAAAAATTAAGTCACTCCTAAGTGATCAATTATCACAAAAAAATGAGACGAAAAAACAAGTTATTACGAAGTTCTTGTCACTGAAAAGGTCCTTTTCCCCCCTCATAAAGCCTTTTTGTTCTCGAGTGGCCTTGGCTGACAAAATACAATTAGAGGCACAGTTATGAGTGCAGCATGGCTGTAAAGATGAATGCCACTGATTGATTAAAAAAAAAAAGTCTGCCAAGTGGTTAATCTTGTTCTGTACCTTGATGGTTTCCCCGACATTGTGGCATAACATGTTTACCCTACATGGGCTCTTTCCTCAGCTCTAACACAGACAAAGATGCTAAATCAAAAGGGCAGTTTTTCCCCTTTCCATGTTTAAAACCAAGCCATCTGCTATGGTTATTATTTTTCTTCTCTTTAATGCTTGGTTCAGTTAATGCCTTTGCTATCAGCTGTTTCTTAAATTCTCATTGTTCATGCCTTCTCTTCTTTCCTGGGGCATTTTTCCCTCCTATCTTTTGCTTCATATCCTTCCCATTTACTTCCTCAATTTCAGCCATCTCTTTTTTTCCCTATCCTCTTTTTCTCCTCCTCTCTCCCCGCCCCCTACCCCGGACCCCCATGGCAAATTCCTCTCCTTTATTTCACACTTAATATTTTGTTGTATTTCTTCCTTCTCCCAGTGTTATTTATCCCAGTATGCATTCTTGTCTTTTGTGTTTGCAAATATGTCTGTGTGTGTTTAAGAGCAGTAGATGGGTGTGCTCTCCTGCAAGATTTTCTGTTCACAGTGGGAATGATGACTAAAATATACAGGGGATACAGGTAATGGGGTGGTTTTTAAGAAGACAACAACGGCAAGGAGAAAAGATCAGACTATATAAAGAAAGGTGGGAGTAGTACAGAACAGGGTGCGATGATTGAAGGAAAGATGAGGAAGATAGAACAGAGTTGGCTCCAGGAAAAGACAATCAAAAATTCACTTTCAGTGAATAGAGCAAATTGTAATTGGTGGGTGAGTTAAAAGAGAGAAGATGTAGATGACTGTGCAATGCAAGGTGAAATGATAAGTGGGACAGGCAAAAAGAAGTCATGCGCTGATCTCATTGCTCTCTATTGTATCAGTGGAACTTTAGGGAAGAAATTACAAAGCGTTTCAATTTAAATCTCTCAGTATTCGTTTTTCTTTTTGCTCCCTTGTGTTGCTCACAGAACCAGGCCCATACAATTCACATGGCTCCACAGATGTAGTAGTGCCGATTTGTAGCTTATTATTACCATTATTAAGCTTTCCCATATGGTTAAAACACATTTCTTAAATAGGTCTTACACGAGCCACTGTGTAAATTCGGGCAATGAGTGATAGCGCTCTAAAGCCCAGTTAAGATGTGAAGAGAACCCAAAGCTTTTATGCATTGCATATAAACTCCACTCGATCTTTTGTCATCCTTGTGGTTACCATGTGTATCACTCAGTGAATGAGATTGCATTTGTTTGAATGCAAGTTTATTAGATTTATTGCTAGTTTACTGGGGAACTAAATCCTAAGCATGTAATAGGTAGCCCTAAGGGGCAAATGAGTGACATTACAAATGCTGGTGATCTATAATACAGTGCCCAGCATCCAGGCTTTTAATAAAAAAGACACGAGCACACCACATCCATTTCTACCCTCCGCGCACAAGCTCCCGGTACTTTTTATAATTGACTTTAAGATATTACTATTGACTTTTAAGGATCTTCGTGGCCTCTCACCTGCGTATCTATCTGACCATTTATTATCTCTGATCAGCCTGTGCGCACATTAATATCCTCTGGCTTTTTATTTGCTCTAAAAGCATGACTAAAAAGCAGAAGCAATGGAGCATTTGTGGTGACCACCCCGAGGCTCCAAAGCCAGTTAACTCAGAAATCTCTTCCTGAAACATGTCTTTGGACAGATTAAATGACCATGCAGAGGAAGGAAGTTTAGCAAGTCGTTCTGAAAACAATCTACAGTTTAGTATTTTCATTCTTTCACATGGAATCACTGGGGTGCGATCATTCGAACACTGAAAAACAATCTTCACTTAATCTTTTTAAATTTATTGAAATTTCCACATTTTCTCTGCAAAAGGAAAGTTATTTTACAGGGAAGTTCAATAAGACTCAAGAAAAAGTCAGCAAGTAAAATAAAAACTGTAATTGTGAAGGCAAGTCAGTCTCATTGAAATGAAAAATATGATCCAGTCTGAGTAGTTTTTCTTTTTTCCTCTTAAATATTTCATGGAAACAAACCGTCCTTCCTAATCTTTTCCAAAAACAAGACAAGAAATGACCTAGTTTGGTTGTTTAGCAGAGGACTTGTTAATATTATAAATATGTGGCAAGCTTTGGTTATATATGATTGACTGTTCTATGCTTTTTGGTCACTGCAATTGCCTGAGGCTTATAAAACATTGTATAGGAACATGGTAAAAACTTGGAACTTCATCCTAAATAAAGGTTGTCAATATCTCTTGGTAACCATAATTGTGTTTGCTGGGCTCAGTTGTGGAAATTACAATAAAAGAAGAAACTGAGTAGACTTTGAGGCTCTAGGAATTTAGATTAGTTGGGATATATCATGTTCAGATTGTATCATTTCGTCACTCTGTGAAGAGTTTTAGTTTGACCCTAATTATCAGGCCCAACAATTGCCTGTAGCTGTCCGACTTTGCTGAAGAATAATGCAGTAAATGACGAACGAAATAGTCACCAGCTTTTTACATTGTCATTGGATAGTTACAGATGATTAAAAAAGAAAGTTCTCTGACATGGTAAAGGCAACTTTGCATGCAGTTCTCTGTTTCCTACCATTTCAAACAAAGGCAGAGAAAGGAAATGGAGCATCTCTCTTGACACCTCCTGGCATCATCCTTATTTCGCTTTTTTTTTTATTTTCTCTGACGGAGGTGCAAAGTGACAGTATGCGGTGAGAGGAAGTGATTGAGGCTGTTGAGAAACAAACAGGGATTAACACAAAACTTCCGTAGGACTTTCAGGAGCTGGAGGCACATAAATCAGAAGAGCTCAAAAACTTAATGAAAAATAAGGTTAACTACGTATTGCACGACACTCAATGAAGACTTTATGATTCTTACGAACTGCTTGAATAGATAGCATGTGAAATATATACGTTTTATAAATTCCAAATCTTATGTCTTGTCGAAAGTTCACAATGTATCATCAGCTATATTCTGCCACTCCTGGCATTCAGCTGTTGTGAACATATGCTTCACTGACAGCTTCTATTCGGTATGTACATGTCAAAAACCTGTTGTTTGTCTTTGCAGACAATTATTATTGAGTACCGTTTGCACATCAGAGCAAACCAAAAATCAATCAGCAGTATGGGAGACTAATCCTCAAAGAAAATCCTACTTAGAGGAGGGAATGCATATCTCCATTGGCCACATGCCGCAGTCCTCTATGAGAGGTCAAAATATTAATCCTCCAGGTATCAGTTTCATTCACCGTTATTCATCAGCAGCTAGTGAGGAGTAACAGATAAAAAAAGGGGAGGAAAAGGAATCGTGTTATGCCGCAGCAGTCATGAACAGCTTTATAAACTTTGGTGTCATCAATCTGCATTACGCACCTTTTAGGGGAGTCAGCAGCCAGAGAAAAATTCTTTCCTGCTCAGTCTGACAGCACATTTAGTTTATCCTGCAAGGCTGCATACCATCTCCCAGCACCTTTTTTTTTTTTAGAATCTGCTGAAATAATTCAATCCACACTATCAATGTTTGCATTCATCGAAATAATGGTCAAGTTTCAAAGCTGTTATAAAAAACAGCCATTCATTTGAGTTAATTTTCTAAAAAATTCAAGGTTAATGGTTTGCCAGCGACTAATCTTCTTATGGTTCTTTTTTTTTTTACAGTACTTTAAAAGAGTAAAGTAGACACAAAAGCTTAACCTTAACCTCTTAAACCTAAGATAATCCGGTCAAAACACAATATGAACTATAATAATTCATCATTCATGTGACATCCTTTCAGGATGGGCAGGTGTTATTTAGGTTTCCCAATGTCTGTGAAACTTTGTTTCTCTGTGCAGTCTGTGTTAAAGGAATTCCACTACAAAAAAGCTACATTCTTAAGAAGTTGAATAGAACAAAACCGTTTAGATATCTAAATTGCCTTGAATTCTTAGTATGAAAAATACCAGTATAAGGAACATTTTGAAAGGAACTCTATACTTCTTTGATGCATTCAGTTAGCTATGTCAATCCGTAAGGTTTGTCTCACTAAAGCCATTCATTTAAAAAAAAGAAAAACTAAGCTTTACTGGATTCAGAGATTAGATTAATAAATGAGGCATTATTTTCCTGTCAGACACATTCCGATTTTCATTTATACACAAAAGAATCACCTTTGACCACCTAAGAAGACATGGTCTACATATTCCAGTGATGAATCATATTGCCACAATCACTTTGTGATAGATTTTTGGTAAAAAATCTGTTTTTTTAACTTACACCTCTGACCCATTATAGGATAGACCTAAATTATTTCATCTTACAATGTCTGGCAATGAGACGATTCTATTCTTGTTCTAACACACCTCTCTTTGGGAAGATTGTATATAGGCATGTAAGATTGTTGCATGCTCATAGTGTTGTCAAAACAGCCGAATTGCTCCTGTCAATCTTTGTTGTTTGCCAAGTGATGCATTTGAATAATATCGACTCAAGCCAATCTCACACAGCAAGTTAGATTTGGGCTTTTATGGAGGGGGTGAAAGCAAATAACTGCCATAAATAACAAAGGTACACTGGATTTATAACATAATAAAAAATAAACAAAAACGTGAGCATCTCTGTTGAGATGGAATGAAGCACAGTGATTGTTTTTTTCTCAGTCGTCTTGTTTTTTATTATCAGTACAGTTGAAAATACACCTTTGAAAGAAAACTGTGAATAGCACGGCCTCTGAAGAAGCACTGATGTGGATCCAGATTGCCTTCTTAAAAATTATGACAGGTCTCAGCTTGACAAGCGTTTTTTTTTTTTTTTTTTTTTAAATGCCCGTGTAGTGTTATGTATTTTTTCTTGATATTGATTCAAATCAGTGAGTTTGTTTCACACTTTTCTAAGTTGCCGCTGACTTGAAACGGCTTTTGGGACAGCTTTACACTAAAGCTTACAACTGGTAAAGTGACAGGGGGACCTTGGGGAAAGAAGCTTACAGCACCAAGGTGACTCTACATTTGTGTAACCGTGTGTGTGTGTTTCCTTTTAGCACTGGTGAGTCATCCTTCATATTGTACAGTGTGCACCCTTGAGAAGCTCCCTTTTCCTCTCTTCTCATCTCTCTTTCTTTCTGTTTCTGCTCTTGCACTGCCTACTATTGCTGCCCTCATCTCTCTGTCCCTGCAGCTCCTCGCGTACCACTTCCTTTGTCTATGTTTTTCTTCCTCTTTACTCCCATGTGTATTTCTCCCTGTTTCGTTTTATCTCGTCTCCCCTTCCTTTCCCCTTTTTTGCTGCATCTCTCTCAATTGCTACCTCTAGTTTTGTTTCGCTGAGGGGCTGTCGGCAGTGACTGACAGCGTATAAACATGAGTTTCGGGAAGTGATCTTGAGGCAAACAAAAACTCACATTCTCTCACTTACCGAGATGATTATTCAAAGCCATTTTGGAAATATGTGCATGCTGTCACTCACACATACACTTCAATCTGTATATGTGACTTATGAAGTCATTAACTTAGCAATAACAAAAACACACAATTTTCCCCATCTGCCAAAGTGCTGTCATGCACACACTGTGCTAATGGGCTTGCTTGAGGCATTAATACACGTACAACGTGCATGTAAAAACTGCTAAGTACATTTATTGTGATGTCTATCTTGGTTTCCTGTTTCCCTGTGACTCCACCACCTTCATTAATGTCCCTCAATTTCTTCTGGCTTTCCTCAAGCAGTTCGACTCCCTACACCTTTGCTTCCTGTCTTACGTGTTCTGCATCAACTATTCATCCCTCCACTATGGAAGTTTCTGGTTGCTTCTTTCCTTGTCAGACCCTTGCTATATACTGTTACATGTTTCTTGGTCTTGCTCATGTTCCCCGTTGTGTTGTGCACTCCTTTTCATGGTTTGGATTTGGTTTCAAGTTTTCATGTCATGTATGTTTTGTTCCTAGTTTAGGTGTAGCTTTTTTAATCTGGTCCTGCCGCATCATTTGTTGGTTTTTATAAAAAATCCATAGTTCTTTTGAAGTTTTGGATTCCTCATGTGCTTTTCCTCTTGGATCTGCATTTGGATCCTCCTTTCCTTGCCACCTTTCAGGCATCCTGACACAATTTTATTGTTGTTTTGACGTCTTAACTGTAAGGGTCATCATAATGATCTTGTCTTGGCTGACACCTGTGGTCATTCTAAAATGAATAACTACACTGCGATGCAACAATTTTCAAAATGGTGGTGTAATCTCTCTGCAATTTTTTTTCAATTCAAGTCCAATATTTGCCCTATTCTGCATTTTTCAAGTTTCTCTGTTTCAGCATATCTGATTCGTTCTCAAATTATCCTTCTTGCTTGATTCAATTCTTCTCCTGTGTGATATGTGAGGAGAAAGCAGTAACGACACAATGAGAGAACAAATGGGCTTGCAACAGTATGAGACATTCATGCCCCAGAGCCAGTTTTAAACTGATAACAGTCATACTTGACATGTTGAACAGCTACATCCAGTCTGTTGTTTTGCTAGAACTTAAAGCGGTACTGTTGAAGAGTGGGGTCTGTCAGATAAGCACAACTGTGCTGATGAATACTTGGCATATTATGTCAAATTGCTATGAAGACTTCAACAAGGCACGCACTAAGTGTGGGAATTCCCAGTTCCCATATTTAGCTCCTCAAACAAACCCCCTCCTTTTCCCTTCAGGTTGCATATATTTAAAGCATACCTAGTGATGACACGCAGACATTTTTCTTCCTTTACCACAGGTTAGATGACAAATAGAAAGTGGTATAAAATTCAGCCCTGGAGAAGCCTGAAAATCACATAAATATTTGAATCTAATGGTCCGGGGTCAAAGGTCAGGAAATCTTGTCACAATCCTCAAAGATCAACGACACATATCTGTGTCTCACGAGTAGCCTCTCGCCGATGTGGTGGTTAACACAATTGCCTCACAGCAAAAGGGCTCCCGGTTCGAATTATGGGGTCTGGGGGCCTCTCTGTGTGGTGTGTGTGTGCACGTTCTCCCTGTGTCTGTGTGGGTTTTCCTAGCTGATCTACAATACAGAGAAAAAACGTCACTCATCCTTACATAACTAAAGAAACACTGACAACTATTAAAAAAAAACATAGGTCCCAACCTGATCTTAACATGGGCAGACACGAGTAATCATGCTAAAACATGTCTGTCAACAGTCCGTCATATTTTCCACTCCGCTTGATATTCAGGTCATATCAGTTCCACGCGGATCAGTTCCAAGTGACCAAGTGGCTGGCATGGAATTCAAGACATCTCAATAGTCACTTGTGAGTCATGACAGGCATTGTCGCATAAAATTCAAGTATTTCTATGCACTCATGTTGTGTGTTTTGAGCACTTAATGCACAAACCTGCTCAGAGTACCCCATGGATGTCATTCATGGAGAATTTTTATTGACAAATGTAGGAGTTATCAGTATATTTTAAAAAGGCGAAAATGTCCCAAAGGGCTTTCCAATGACAATGTTAAAAAATAGAAATTGTTACCACTGCACTGCGATGCAACAATTTTCAAAATGGTGGTGTGATCTCTCTGCAATTTATTTTCAATTCAAGTCCAATATTTGCCTTATTCTGCATTTTTTCAAACCTGGAAATAAATACTTTTTTTAATAGAAAATAGAATAGTTACTATTTTCCTCTATTTTACTCATTTGACTAGTAAAAGTGGCAAGAAGAATAATAGAAACATATTAAGGATGGATCAATTAATAGAGCATAAAGCCGAACAAAATTTGCCACATATCAGTCTGTGTAAAATAAAGATGCTGTGAAGTTAACTGAAGGACACCATCACAGAATTTAATGCAACATATAGATGAGATTAATAATCTGATTTAGATAACCAGGGGAAGTGGTTTATAATAAAGAGCTCTTCCAGAGACTGCGAGAAGCTACACAAACTTGATTGGATATGTTACAGCACTGCAAGCTGAAGATGTCTTTGTACCTCTTGGCATTGGATAGATCAAATTACAGATTTCATAATGGGAATTGCATTTGTAAAATGAATATGAAGCCAACATGAAGTGACTTTCCAAAATCTACATTTAATGGGCAGTTAATGTTACTTGAATGTTTTTTTGGCCTTTTTGGCCTTTGAACTGACAGACTGTTGATGTAGAAATGGTGGGGGAAAGTATGGGAGAATCTTGAAAATACTTACTGTCCCATTCCACAATTTATGATATCAAACAACAGGAGCCTTTTACATTTTTGACATGTTGTGGTACTTTATTGTTATTTTGTTTGTGCGTAGAATGTTAGTGTCTGCACACATGCAATTGAGTCTGAATAGAATAAAAATAAGAGTATGGTTTTGAGATGTACTGTCGGTTCTCTAAAACATTATTTTTGTTTATTGGAATCTTTTGGAGACCTTTACCTTACTTTCACTCTGTTCCAAACAAGCCTACTGCGTTAAGTTGGCATGTTTTAACCACAAGCTCTGGTGGTCTGTGGTCATGTTTTTCACTTTTCGATTAGCATTACCTACAGTATTTTGACCCTGAGGGATCATCTCCTGGGCATACTCTGCTGAAATGTTATTAGTCTCCATGGGTGTTAGAGGAGATGGAGTGATTTCATGCCAGCAGATTCAAGAGTCGGTATCACTCCTGCTTACCCACCATCTTTGATGTTTTCACCCTTGACCAAAGCAGTGCACACTTCAGGTACATGTTGACACACAGAAAATCTGTTTTTGATTTTTTTATTGTCAGGTTTAGACATAAAAAGTAGGGGAAGCAGCAACAGTGCCCTCTTAACTTAGTCCGAAACACCTTGTTCTAAGTAGTACTTGAAGCCACAACTGTAGTGATTAAACTACTGACTTTTTCTATTCTTTAATTAAAAAGGGGTGAGGAAAATCATTTGTGTCGCTCAGACACAAACTAATAGAGTAAATTTCATGTACAAACAGAGCATTTTAAATCCCTGAATGGATACATGAGGTGCCCTGAAACTACTTGAATTGCTTTATTGATTACATCGTATCAGGAGTTTGGGTTAACCTAACATGAATGTTGTTGGACTGTGGAAAGTAGCTAATGTTCCCAGAGAAGAAGAAAAAAAACGGAAAATTGAGGCACAGTGGACACATGCAAACAAAAAGGCTTCATCTAAGGATTGTTGTAATGAATGAATTGGATGGAATGTTGCAAACCAGTGGAAATAATAAGTAATTGTGTGCATTGCACTGCACACAATTATCAGGAACAAGAAGCTTTATAGATTAAGTGTTACCCTCATGTTTGGAAAATAAATGACTCCAGCCATTCTTCATATCAGCAAATCTATACTAACACTGTTAACTGTCACGTTTTAATAGTCCTAGTTCAAACCATTAAGTGAAAAACCAAAATTTTGTGGGCTGAATAGCTGTTGATTTATTTATTATTTTAATTTACATTCATAATGTATAACATTTGAGGCCTTATAATTCAGTCCTTATCTCCCACTACTTTGCTTTGATTAAAACACAAATTGTTCAGCCAGTGACTGATAACCCCCCAAAGTAGTTACACTACTGGCCTGCATTCATTATGTATTAAGGCAGGCAATCAGTATTTCAGTTGGAATCCAATGCTCCTGTGAGACATGTAGTCAATGCAATATTACAAGATTACCACTGAAACAAATTAAAACTTTGGATTGTTTTATTTTCTTTACATCATTCAATGTCCCCCGCTATTAAAACACAAATCAACCCAACACATTTGCTGTTGCTGCAAGTTCAAGATATTTGATAAAGTATGAATTAAACTTTGGTTTCTTTTTCAAATGGACCTTAGATCTCAGCATAACACAGTGGAAATTTAAGTGACCTGCCACCTATCTAATAGAGATGTAACATTATTTAATCTAGTCTTCGTTTTTGAATAGTTATTCCTCTCAGTGTCAAAACTTTTATGCAAAATTATAGAATAGAAAGTATCTGTGTTTGTATTAAATGATAGCAGTGCTTACTCTTGTAGGCCCAAACCCAGAATCCTCAGTAAAACGTGTGTAGGCTCAGGTGTATTTTTGTGCTGGTTTGGTGCCAAAAGAACATAAGAACTACACTGTCTTTTGACCCAGAGGAGAATTTCCACTAACATTATTCCCTTTAACAACAGCGAAGCCCTGAAAAGCAAAAACAGCATGAAACAATTATGCTTTTTCCACCATATTATTTATTTTCTCTCCTTCTTTTGTCTTTGTCCAACCGTGTTCTTTTTCTGTCTACATTCAAATAATAATCCAGATAGTATTCAACAAACTTGATGTTGCACACTTAAACTACACATTTTTACTCAATAAAATGATTCAAATTTCTTTCATGCGACTGTTGACATAAAACTTGAAATCAGCGTACATGTGACTTTTGGGATAAATTGAGTTCAGCTTTTTGAATATTCATCCATCATCGGGAGAAAATCTTTTAATTACTTTTCCAGGTGACGCTAAAAAGCCTTTATCTACCCATTGGGTCTTTCGGAGCCGTTTTTCTTTTCTCCTCATAGGCCTAACACTGCAGATTAATTCTATTTTCTCACACAAGAGTTGGTGGGGTGACAGCAATGAGGCGAGCAGATAAACACAAGTGCGAGGAAGCTTTGGACCTTTGCCATTATTTGTCACTCAGAATGTCTCAGAGGCTCCGCAAGTGAAGTGGGACACAGCTGTTGGTGAAAGCAAGGTGATGTTAACAGCACTTGTCAACTTGTCCCTTTGTGATTGTGTGTGCTATTTGAGTGGGTGGGTGGTTTGTGTGGGGCAAGTGAAGCAGCAGGAAACTCATTGCCGTCATTTGTCAGTCAGAGGTGGCACGGCCAGCAGGTGCTGGCTCAAACATGTGAGACGAGTGAGTTCTCAGCTTGATGTACAGATGTGGACGACATATCCTTGGACTTTGGAGAGGTCAACATCTGTCTTGATGGTATTAGAGTGCACTCACTGATAATTACGTCGAACACAGAAAGCACCGTCCAAACCTTCATGTGCATAAAAAGTTCTATTCCTAAAATTGTGACACAGAGGTTTGATTTTTACAGAGGCAGTGTTACACTTTAGTATGATCTGAGTGTCTTCCAGGGTCTAAGAGATTTTGATTTTAACAGTGATGGGTACACTGCAGTGTCTATGCGCCACAGTGCAATGAGGCCACTCAAATAGAACCTAAAATTGCAGATGTCTTGTCACATATCAGACTTCTTTTGACATCCTGTCCACATGCTGACAGGGAGCCGTGCAAAAGTCTTGACGTGGAAAATAGCGTTTTTTTACCCTCCATTATCTGGCCATAACTACCAGGACTGAGTGCTCATTTTATACACTTGTCTCCAAATACTGATTAAAGTATTGTGGTCACAAGATGAAAAACACAGTAAAGGAAAATGTTTTAAATATGATCATACTCTTATAGTCACATTTCACTGACGGTTGAGATGTATTGATTTTTAGTTGAAATGCATAAAAATAATTGATGTCACACAATTGCTTCATTTAAAAAAAAAATTGTATTTTCTATATATGAGTTTCTGGAGCAGTGAAAGAGACAATATAAGACTGTTGAGCTAGCAAACAGCTTTATTCCCACCATAAGAGGATACTGAGCCTACCGATGACAAAGAGGCAATATTTAACAAGTGTAAAAGCTAATTTCTACCATTTCTGAGGTTGGATAGGGTGATGTTTCAGTTTGGCTATGCCATAAAGAGGCTGATAATTTCCTAAACCTTCCACTGCAAAGCAAAGCAAGTTTGATGCTATTCTTGCTTATCTTCTTTTCTAATAATTAATTGGGTAGAATTTTTGGAGTAGATTTAATAAATGTTAGTAAAAGGTCTATTTTAAGTGCAGTCGTTAAGCATGCTTCCATTTTATATTTAGTTTTATGTACTCTGTAAATCCATCCAACTACCCATCCGTCTGTTTTCGTCGACTTATCAGAAGACGGGTCATGGGCATAATGGATTTAGAAAAATCAAGACATCCCGTAATCTTACCCAGTATTATGGAAATGACTGAGGTGAACTGTGCATACATGACTCCCACAGAGACCCTCCTTTGGTGTCTTACATCTCAAAAAGGTGAAAAACCATTAAATTAGCTTTTGTTTCCTAAACTGTCCATCCCTCTGGGCATTTTTCCTTGTGTATAGATATTATTTATTAATTTTTTTTGATAGATGTGATGCCACCTTTTCTCTTGTCTGGCTGTGACACTCTTTCTCTGTTGGCCTGCTGGCTGACACAAAAGGTTATTTGAAAAATTACAACAGATCTGAATAGTAGAATGCTTGCAAAATACTATCCATCACCACGGGAATATACAAGTCTACTGTCTGTCTGTGTGCATCAGCGTGCACGTGTGGACACCTAAAAGTCATAGTGATAAACATGTCTATGCTTCATATTTTGATTGGTGTCGCTGTTCTGTGTGCATAACCTTGCATACTGCATACTTTCACCTGATGGCACGGTTTGGCTGTTAACTTCGTCATGATGAGAGAATCTATCATTAGCTCTACAACTTCTATATTGAAAAGGACATCCATGAACACGCACACTTTTCTGACCTTGTGTTCACTGAACTCGCACTAACCAACTTTTTTAAGGCTGGCATAGAGATGACTGTCTACTGGATAGTGTCTTGTTTACCTCATGACAGCAAATTCATTGCGTAATCTGTCACTTGTTATGTCTTTAGTTCCCCTTTTTTCTTTTTTTTTTTTACATCATCCTGTTTTTCAACTTTATATCCAAATGTGCACTGTATGTTTCTCTGTGTGTTTTCTCTTTGTTTGTTTGCTTATTTTGTTCTCCCTAAAATGAATCTTTATAAATTATACTCTCCATCCAACATCTTGATTCACTTCCTCCAAAACATATATGTTAGACTGTATAAATTGTGGAGCGGCTCATATTTAGTCTGCTTTTTGAAAACACATATCAATGGAGCCTCTTTAAAAGACAGTTCCGCATCAACAAGGAATTTTTCTTATTACCAAAACAAGCTTGCAGCTTATTGTCTGCAACTCTTTGTGTGGCTGTTGTATGGATCAAACAAAAAATGTAAAGAAGCCCAATGATTTCAGGGACTTCCTTATTCCTTATGATCAGGGATCATAAGGAATACAGTCTGCTGGATGCAGTTTAATGCCACCCCTACTGTTTTTCTCTCCTGTGAAGCAGAGGTATGCTGGACTCTTAGATTGTAGCCCTGAGGTTAAACATGCCACTAATGGTTATAGGAAAGGATTTAATAGGTGTGTTTTAATGGATGGACATGCATTTAAACCATTGGTGTGAAAATGGTATATAATGAACCGTTTGCACATGTGGGAGTATCTCAAACTCCATATATGTGGCCTCACAGGTCTCATTACAGCATTTAAGTAAGTTGTTAATGTGAACACAGGGTCAGTCATTTGCCATAAATATAGACAATAACCCGTTTATTGTAAACAGACATTAATGTGTTTTTTAGTAAGACTAGGGCTGTATCTGAATGACCATGGGGTCATGTGAAAATGTTACGGTGTTTATGAAGGGGAAGGTTATCACAAAACTCAGGAACCATCTGGAGGATTTTGCAGCGTTCGCCGCTGGCTAGGTGGGGCAGTTTGACGGCATATCAGGAGAAACTTTCGGTATGTTTTGCAAGCCTACCTTTCCATAAGCCATTTATAACAAGATGTAAACAAGATGTTCTATCCTTCAAAGATAGGTTTTTGTTCCCTTTCTTCTTCATGACAAGTAACTTTTGTGTAAAGAGACTACAATATGTACCAATTGTCCCCACACTTTATTTCTCAAAACATAAAATATCTAACCAATAGAAATCTGTTAACCTTTCACGATCTTGGTAATAATATAAAGTGACTGCATAACTGTGTCTAGTTATCCATTTGATTAATGCTGAAAATGAATACACATTCAAAATGAAAACATGCAATACTGATGTTAATCTTCATGCTGTGATACAAACAAACAACTGTTTTTGCACTTGTAAAAGCTTTGTGGTTGGTTTTCTACGGTCCCAAACACATTTTACCACAAACACATATGTGGATCCATGCGAATCAGTTAGCTCAGTCTTACAAGGTTGACATTTTAAGTAGCTCATCATAAAAAATTCTGTGTGACAGAGAGTGGAGAAAGTCCACATTTGTGAAGCAGTCAAGATGTGATTAAAGTTCTTAAGTTGCAGACAGTCTGTTTAATGTGCAAAATAATCATTGTTCCAGTATTTGATCCCCAATGTATTCTCATACATACAGAGTATCAAACCTGGATGATGCTGTTGTCAGCATTTTGCACAAAATGATCTTTGACTGATAATTCAGATGAAATACAACTGTGGGCAGTTATGATTCATTTTTTGCTTAAAAAACCAACAGAATAATCTGAAAAATGTTAATAAGAAATGTATTTTATCTAACTTACATGATTCAAGATTATATTTGAAAAATCTGAAACTCTGAAAACGAAAAAACGATGAAACAAAGAAAGAATCTAAGAGGAAATTAATTTATTTTCAATCAATACATATACTAAAGAAGCAAAGAAGCATCTCAGAAGAGGTAATATCAATTCAAAAATTGAGGCTTGGCCTGCCAGCTTCTGAAAGCACTTTCAGTGTTTCCACAGCTGTGAACATTTTCATAATCTTTATTCAAAGCCTGCCTGCTGAGTAATGAAGGATCTTTATGGGGGATTCTAATGCTTAAAGTAAAGAGACCAAAACTTTCAAAAAACGAAATTGAGTAGGTGAAATATATATGAAATGCAGAGGCAAAAACAATTTGAATAATATGACTGGCAGCACAAAAAATGCACATCTTAAAAAATGTATCTGAGTGCCTTTGAAATTCCAAATGAATGTATATAAATGTTCCAAGAAGGATATTTACTGATTTAATACTTTTCTTTCTTTTTTTTTTTACAAGAGGTAGGGTAGCTGCTGCCACTTATGATTCTGTAGTCTGATAGAAGGTGCAGTGGCTGCTGGTAGATGTACTGATAGATAAGCTTATCAGAAAACAACATGTGCTATCATTAAAATGTAGAGAACTGAGGAGATATATAGAACAGCATCCACTGGTAGCACAACTACCTCAGCCAAAATGAGAACCACAAATACATTGTCATGTTTTTACCTTAGACATAAAGATTTATGAGCTATAGAACAGGGTGCACTTTTAGTTTAACATAATGTTTTCGATGTGCTTGTTTCAAATTGATTCACTAATGTGTTTCTAATGGCATTCCTAATTCCTTTTTTAAGTTTACTTTACTTTGTGTTTTTAATGCTCTACTGATCCTGATAGTCACAATTTGAAATTTAACTATGGAAAATGAAAAGAAACACATTCTCAACCTCAAACAGTCTCTATCTATGCCTGTAATCCCGGTACAACATAGATTAGCAGCATGTCATCACCAGATCTGTTCCAAAACTAATTTTTGTGAGCCAGACAAACAGAAATAAATACTCTGACTAACAGATTCAGCGAGAGCGTGCTAAGCAATAAAAATAAGAGGATGGAGAGACTTCCTTATTTTGTACAGTTGTTGATTAACTCAGATTTTATTCTAGGCTTTAGCAGCATTGTTTGTGTACCATTAATTCCAATAATGCACACTAGATTAAAAGTGAGACAAAAAGATGAGCAATCTGTGAGATACAGAGAAGGAGGATGTCTGTGTTGTCGCGTTCAATCAAAATGGGGCTTGGACGTGGAGCATTGAGATGGAAAACAACCTGATTAATTTGAACATCAATGCCTTCATGTTTTTCAAAATTGAGAGACAAAGACAGAAAGTGAAGGGGGAAAGGTAAGAAGGAAAGGTCTTTGGCGGCATTGCAGACTGTGTAGTGACTGAATTTGTTCAGAATAGCTCTTCTGTGTATACTCTTCTCTAGCTCGCTTATTGAATATACTTCAAATACACCTGTATACTCCGGGTTATGAATGAAGATGAAACGACATTGAATACCTCATCTGATCTGATGTTTTTTTTTCTTTTTTTTTCTTTACTTTTTTTACTCATGCTCCCACGTTTCCCCGACTGGGGACGGATACAGTATTCTTCTAGGTTTATTGGTGAATTGGTGACTCCAAATTGACTGTGGCAGTTAGCACTTTGAATAATTGTGTATAGAAGTTTAGAGAACATTAAAGGTAACTTTAGGTGTAGGTGGAAGGCTTTTCTACTCGGGAACAGAACACATTCTTCACTTTTGCGGACAATGTTTTTTCTTTTTGTTTTCGTGTTTTTCTGGTACCACTTTAGATGGCCAAGATCACTTAAGCAAAGATTGGCTGTGATGCTGCTGGAATGCATATCAGCATTACCAAGGTGACGGGGAAGAGTCTCTCTCAGCAGGACGAGATGAGATCAGGTTTATTGTCAAGTAACAAGAAAACAGACTGCGATGCTAAGTATTGTGTCAAATCCACTAGAAATGCTAAAATTGTACTGTAATACTCTGATGCAAAAGGAAAGAAGACATAAGGCATTTTTTCTCAATTTTCTTGCCCTACATCCTTATCCACTGCAAGACTGCAAGTCTTAACCAATAATCAAATTAATAGAAGTCTTCAAATACAAGCTGCTGAAATGAGTTTACATAAGGGATGAATTTTTCCAGCTGACTAGGGAGTAGCTGAGCCCACTAAAGAAAGTTTGATGTTAATAAAGTCAGAAATGCCTGGGTTACTCTTCTCCCCTTGGATTACCACTACAATATGGAGAGTTTGGATAAAGACAAACAATTTTGCTTTACATATACCTATATATACATATATATATATAGAGAGAGAGAGAGGGAGAGAGAGAGAGAGAGATTTAAAGGTTGAAAAGGAGTTTCAAAATAAAACCTGTGACATTTCTCAAAGGGAATTTGATTTGCCGCACGGAGGTCAAGTCCAGTGTTATTTGTGTTGAATTATACTTTCATATTGTTAGCCATATGTTTCGAGGACAAAACTTCTCCCCTCTAAAAAAAGGCTTCTCCTTCACTCTCTGGGAGCACTTGGCTACAGTCCCGTAGCATCTGTTTCAGGCGATCATTTGAGGTCAATTGGACTCTTCTTCAAGTTGAAAAATGACTCTCGAGGGCCACCCGGACTGTTGCAAATGGAGCCTGACAAAGGTCTGTATGTGCCAAACTGAAAAGAAGCTGGTAAATGCAAAGACCTGTAGCAATATTACAAAATAAGTTAGCTTCACCAATCATAAAGCTTCTAGTTGTAGTTGTTGTTTTATCACGTGGTCATAGATCGACATTTTGAGAATTTAAACAAGAACTTGTGTGACCAATCGGTTATACAGATACTCCTTAAGGGACTTTTATTTTGGGAATTTCGTATTTAGTTGCCTCTTCATGTAATCCTGCACTGACTGTTGTATCCGGAGAATTTTGGACCTTTCATTTTTATTCTCTTTCTGAGGATAGAGTAGTTCTTCATGGCTTAGTGTGCCTTTGGATTTTTTTTTATATTTGTAGGGTATTGATATTGTAGAATTACTACCCTCAGCCGCCTGGTTTTATCACTGTGGATGAGCAACTCTTTTCCATGGAAATACCTTCGTTTCACGATGTACCGTTCTCCTGTTTTCACTTCCCCCATTGTCTCATTGTCTCTTCCTCCATTCCAGTTTGAAAGGTTGTGTTGATTTATCGTATCAAACTATTAATGGTAATCAGCTGCAGCACTCCGCACAGAATTCCTGTCTTCATGGACAGTTCCATCAATATTTGCGACCAAGAAAAAACAAAGCAGGGAACCAGAGGAGCAAGACTAATTTGTTTTCATTGAGCAAAACATATTTCCGAAGAATACATGTAGGTTGAATACAAACTAGAATTTCACTGCTGAAAAGATTGTACTATTTGCATCTGTGTCAACTTTGTGAACCTATCTTTAACAATGTGAGTCAGAAAAAACAAGATAGCCCTGTGGTACCGGAGACTGTCCAACTAATTTGCTTGAGTCATTTGTTTATGTAAAGTGTGGGTCTGCCCAAGTTTGATTTATTTATCTATTTTTTATGAAGCCTTCTACAGTCCAGAAGCCTGACAGAGCACTGATCAGAACAGCTGTTACACTTCTATGCCCCCTCCTCTGTCACTCTCCTAAGCACCGATTTGACATGGTACAGTAGCTGCCTCTTTTTCTCTGTAAGAGCCTCCACTATCAAAATGCCCTGCAAGGCTGTTTGAAAGGAATGTAATCTTGCCGTGTTAGTCTGATCCAACAATCTCCCGAGAATTCTCTCATGTGAAATCTTTTCAAATGCTTCAGAAGTGATCAAAAAGCCGAACAAAGCCATTTTTTATCATACAGATCATGCAGAAAAGTATGTCACAAATATTCATGTGACATCAACCATACATCATAAATATATGCTTTCATAAATTTGTAATACTCAAAGTTTAGCGGTTTTTTTAATTTATTTTTATTTCCCTTTGTGACATTGGACCAGATTCCTTTAAACTTTTTTATAAAATGATTACTGAAACATTATTCAGTCTCCATGTGGATAAAAGTTAACTTTCTTCCTAAAATTAAATGTTCTGATTGATTGACACACACAACGTAAAGTATTTCTTTATTTGTAATCTACAGTGAATTCATTTAAAAAGAAACCCTTCAAGACCTGATATATTGGATATCTGGCTATGGTTCCATAGCCTCTAGAAGAAAGAACAAAACGTATACATGATACTCTCTTGACACATTGGTAGGCGAGTTATAGTTTTAGATATTTGGTTGCAAAACATGAAGTTTAGGGGGTTTTATATATCCAACAACACATTTCATTTAGCAGGCTGTTGTCCTTTATTTGTTGCTGTATGATGTGATTGACTGATTAGATGATATTCCCATTTACATCAGCATTATGATACTCAGCAATAATAATTTACTTTCTGTTGGTCTTTTAAGGGTCATTATATACCGTACTTAAAATCTGTGAGTGTCTAAAGTACCAACTCAGCTGTTTGCTGACTCATTCAAGCACATGAAACACATCAAATTTCCTGAATCACTGTAAACAAGTGGATACTTTATTATGATAAACTTTTATACGTAATCATTTAGAATTTGATTGGCCAATACTTAAATTAATAGAGTAATTAACAACTGCCAATCTACAATTTAGTGTTGTGTTTTCATCTTGCTGAATATGAATGCTTCCTTCTTCTCTTCTTTTCTTTCTTTGTCTGGCTGCTAAGCTTTAGCCATGCCTGAGCCAGGCTGTGCAGGCATGTGTTTCCCTGCAGGCTCACATCAGGGGGCAGTTAAGCCTCAGTGCTTTGATATATCTAGTCAAATTCATTTTAGCGTCAGTTGTTGAATATTATTCATTTGATTTGGTTCAGTTTCAGTCTAGCCTTGAAACCAAAATATTCAGGCCTTGTTGGTTAAACCTTTTTTTTAATGTAATTGATAAAGATCTATCTCAATCCTATCAGGTAATATGTATCATATTTGATACAAACATTTTCTGAATTTTTTTTGCATCTAAGACCTTTTTTTTATCATTCAATGGTAAAGACTTTGCTCAAAACCCTGTTGTGTACAATCAGAAATACTTGATAATAGCCTGTGAAAAAGTACAGGAAAATAGTTTTGCCTTAATAGATGATGAATATTTGATGGTTTCTCTTTATTTTTATCATATTCAAATTCAAATTCAATTCTTTATACCATTACAGTTTCATCCTGTCATTGCTACTTTAACTAATTCAGTGGAGTCTCTGATAACACATTTTTGTACCAGTACAACTAATGAAAACGTGTCAACATGTAAATTAGAAAGAAAGATCAAGTAATCTTATTTTCTTTCATCGGAAATCTCAAAAGTTTTATGTGAAAACTGCTTCAAAATCAGTATCGCCCAACTTGTCACAATTATATAAAAAACCACTGAATGTCTTTCTTTGTCGCTTTTGATTATTTTTCAGGATGGTATGGGGAATCTGCGTGTGACCAAGGAAGGAGTGAGACTGGAGGGTGTGTCAGAATTCTTATTGCCTCTGTACGTGAAAGAGATACAGTCGCGTAGGGTAAGTACACATGCCCATCGCCAAAGTCAAAATGCAGACAACAATCCCACGGCAGTTTGATAGATAAAGTGAAATTAGATAACACTAAGTACCAAGATGACAAGAATCTCCCCAAAAAATGTGTATCCCTAGAAGTGATTTGTACCATTTATTTTAGCTACGATTATCTTTATATCTAACTCAATACTTGGCAAAATTCCTACTTTTTCTGCAAGAATTTCAGTGCTTTTTCCAGTTGAGGTTTAAGAGTTTCGATCCTAGGGGGCTGTCGGCACTTCCCTCATTTACCATTTTGAACTAACATTGGAGATGTATTAGATTGTCCTCTACAAGAGTGATTGAGACAACAGTAGGGAATGAACTGAAAAAACACAAGGGAGGACGCTCTGGACATTTACTGTTATTTGTCATTCAGAATGGCAACAGAAGTGAAGTAGGACCCAGCTGTTAGTGACGGCAAAAGGACGTTAACGGCACTTGTCAACTTGTCCTTTTGTGATTTTTTTTGTGCAGTATTGAAATGTGGGTTGTCCGTGTGAGCCATGTGAAGCAGTGGAAAACTCGTGGCTGTCATTTGTCAGTCAGAGGTGATCTGGGCAGCAGGTGCTGGCTTATACCTGGGAGACATGTGAGGTCCCTGTTTGGGGACACTGAGGGTTTCAAGTTAACACAGCCAAATACTGTTGAGAGGTTAATGTCTGTCCTATTGCTTTAGCTGACACCTAAAGCGCGACTTATCTGGAGCATTAAAGACTTCCCTGGATGCAAAGCATTGGCCAGGAAAGTGTATGATCATTTTTATTTCTTATTGATGTGATGTATTTAGCGAGTTTAAAAAAAAAGAATAAATACATACTGTATATATTCCCAGTGTCTCAACACAACAGTCAATAAAACGACACATCTCCATTTTGCTATCTTACATTTTTTAAGGACGTTTTAGAGAAGTGATTATCAAATACTTGTTTTCTCATGACAAAAGAAGGGTGAAAATCTAGGTGACCACTGTGTTAGAGGTCACTAGTTGTTTTTTCTATTTTATGGAGGATCTGGACAAGACAGAGTCAATGCAACTACAGGCTGAACTCCTGTATAAAGAGAAATGTTTGTAGATAGTGTGTTGCAGCATATCGGCCGTTGACTGCCTCTCATACCACATGTAGAAGGATGCATACTGCATTCTGGTAGCAACAAATACACTGCATGCTTTGTCTTCAGATGAGAATAAATACATTACTTTTTACAGTAGAAAATATTGTTAATATCATTCATATTTCTGGTTATTTTTTATCGTTATAACTACCTGACAAATGTTTTATAATACACTGCTCCTGCAAAAGTGTCACAGGTAAGGCCAAAAATGATCACATCCTCCTCTATGACCACATTCTTTTTGGCATGGAAGAATTGGTGTTTCTTATGACAAAAGTGAAAGTGCATTTTCAAAATCCCACAAAAAGAGGCTCTTGATTTTTAAGAGAGCAAATATTAGTATATAAGAGATGCAGTAGAGTACGAAAGAGTGTGAAAATGACATCCTTTCCCACACAGCTATGCCTACTGCCTTGCTATGCCTTACTCAAAAACATCACATATTCACAGACATGCATATTTACCATAATTGGAGCCATTCCCGTGCAGTGTATTATGGGAGAGGTAAATGGAACAGTGTGACTCCCAGTGAGATCTAAATACAGAAGACGGCATATAAACCACCAACAAACAACAACAGGGTGAAAATTGGAATGGCAAGATGGGCTGGATAAGAGAGTGTTCCGGCAAGAAGAAGATTATTATGAGAAGATTGAGGGTAAAAACATTACATGGTAAAAGAAAAAGTGGGTATACATAAATCTGAAGATTTATCAAAAAACACACTAAGAAAGAATATAGCTTAACAAGTTAAAGATAGGCTTTGTAAGCCAACAAAAAGCCACAATTTTGTCTTTTTCTCAGAATTCAGAATGTTTTTCACATTTATGAAGTAACAGCCTTAACTATTTGAGATCCTCCATAGTTCAGATAATTTATTCTTATATCAGTTTTGTTTATTTTCTCAAATAATTTAAAGACATGTAATATCATAATAGCATGAATTAAATTATAATAATCAATTTTGTCTGGTGTTTGGTATTTGAGAGACGCCAGACACGATATTCTTGTGCCCAGATGTTTTGAGTTTTTTCTTTCTGAATCCGCAAACAGAGGTTTAATATTTGAAATCATTCACTAATCACGAAAGTTTGGTAAATCTGGGCTGAAAGAAATGGTGCTGTCTCCATAAATAATAAGGTGGTATGTATTCTGAATTGTTGTAACAAATATTCCATATGGATCATTAAAAAAATTCTGACAGAACATAATGACTGTAACTATACTTCCTCCCTTACACCCAACATGATAGCATGATTAAGAGCTGTGTCATATCAACTTAAACATCTGCTATTTTGGGGAGTCTCGTATAATTTATCAGGCGGATTTGCCAGTGGACTGTGCAGAGAAGGTCCTCATGGTAATGTTGGGTCATCTTCAGAGGGTTTTTCACTGACATCTGGTGGGCAGGTATGATATCACTTTCATAGCTGCTGGTGGCTTTTTACATTAATTTTTTTTTTCTCGTTGACTTTGAGGCTGTGTTTGGATATTACATTCACAGTTTATGGACTACTTGTAAAAATGTACGCTTTCTGAGGATGGATGAATTACAAGTTGAAAACAGATTTTCCTGAAGAGCATAGGGATTTGTGAATTTCTTGGCGGAATGGTGGATTTCCATTTTTTGCTCCCGTATCCCATCTTGTCCCATAAATGCCGTTCCTTGGTGACACACACACCATGGCAGGCCTCTGCCTTCACATAAACAACCGTTGCTACTCGGCCCTGTAATTGTCCCCACAGGGACCCTGTGACGTCCTATCACCACCACAGGAGGCAAAAAGACAACTTCAATTATTCTGCTCTCTTGCTGTCTCTCTATCTTTTTGATTTGACTTTTCTTTTCATCTGGGTCTTTTGTCTTTTATCAGGCCTTTTCTCCCTATAGCCCCTGTCTATGATATTTCTTCCTCTCTCACCCCAGCCTTTCTCTCTGTGTTGCTTTTGGTCTATCGTGCCGTATCAGTCCCTGAAGAAAATGAAAGTTATATGTTGCACAGAGCTTAGATAAGAGCTTTACTTCCTGGAGAGACAAACATAGACACACAAGAGATTTTGTACTTGTATATGTTTTCTTAAAAAGATGAGCAATTTCAAAATCAAAAGTGCAATATTGTTCATTTTTCACAATTTGCATCTGAAGAAAATGTTGGTTTTCAGCAATCTTCTACTTGTCTGATTTCATTGGATTTTTTCAGGGTGGTGTCTTAGTACAGTATATCCACCCTGCAAAGCAATAGAAAATTAAGAAGAGAAAGAAAAACTGGCTTCATCAGTTTTGCAGGGCGGATGCGAGTGGGCGAGGCTAAGACACAAAGGCTAAGCTGAGGAGGTGGAGTGAACCCAACAGATGACTTACTTTTGAAATGAAAATCAGACTGGCTTGTTAAAGGATGTACTTTCGGAGAGGAACAAAAAAAGCCCAGGGTTGTGTTTTAGGGAATTTTATACTTCCTACTGACGCCAGAAATCATCTCCAAAGAAAGGAGGGGAGAAAATGCTCTATAATAAGCCACCTTTAAAAGAAATGGTTGGGTTGAGGGAACTGCTGAAAAATTGATATATTGATTGCCTGCTAATGTTGCTAACACTGTAATTCAATGATGTTGACAAACTGCTGTGAGTATATTGCTGTGATGCCAAGGAGTGTTTGACTTCCCGCGTTTGGCAGAGGCCAGACTAATTACACGCTGTAAGTGGCATGACCATAACCCCGTTCGATTGGTTCGTCATTCTTTTATTTAGAAGTTTTTTGTTTTAGTACAGTGTGCTGAAGCGTGTCACCACACAAAGGTGCCATTTCTTTCTCATTTCAGAGACAGAGACTGTTGGGGGAACAGTAGTGAAGAATCGTTTCCTTTTTTCATGACACATCACTGAAATACTTTAGAAATTACAGTCATGGTCTGTGGAAAATATTTTTTTTTCAAAAAGAGATAAAGAGAGGGGATTTCTGGCCTCTGGGAGAAAAATGCAACCGCTTGAATGCGCAGTCAGCGAAAGGTCCTATTTTTATTACAAAGAAATTTCTGCATCTTTATAGCATCTAAATTCCTCACCAATGTAGGGCAGCACAGAGAATCAACAAGGAGGAACCACCTCAGGAGCCAGGCCACATTCTAAATAAGGGAAGCACAACTCCACACTCTAAATGTTAGAAAACTTAAGAATGCTTCAATAAGCAAGGAAAATCACAAGAAGTATGGGTCTAAGTATCTCATTTTGAATTACTCTTTACCACGCATGGCCTATGGCCTATTCTAAATAATGTTAATCTAAAATCTTCTTGTGCCCTGAAAAGATATCACAAATTAAAAACATATGCAAATTGTTACGTTAATAATAAGAGCCTATTAATTAGGAGGATGATCGTCAAACTAAAACTCCACTGGCTAATTTCATGTTGGAAATCTATTGTTAACCACTGTCAATTCGGATTTTCTTCTTCTCTATGAAATCTAAAGTCAAATAATGATAAATGATGGACACAATCTCACACAATCCTTCTTTTTACTCAGTTACTTTAGATTAAATTTAGTTGCAGACTTGCATTTTTCTTCTTTGGAGATAAGAATTAAGGATTTATTTCTCTGTCACTTACACTTTTGTTTGCTTGCCATCTCCTTTATCAAAATCCAAAGAAATACATTGTTTTCTGACAGGAGATCCCGAAGAACAATGCTGCCCAGAAAAAAACAAGTTCATAAAAGCAAAAAGATTTCCCAGTGAGTCAGACTAAAATGAATATTTGAACTGAATTAAGGCTGTACTTATGTTACCACAATAGAATGCGGCAGTGATGCTATCTGGCATTTTACTTCAAATTCCACTAAAAAAAAGCAAATAAAACCAGCAAAAGTTCACAAGTTGAGGTTGAGGTCAGGGATCTTGCATCTGGTCACATCTGTTGAGCCATCAGAGCACAGAAGTGAGACAGTTTGCACCCCCTCTGTGAAAAAATGGGGGTGTAGTTTCTTTACTTGCTCTATAGCTCAAGCATCTCTGGGTGGGTGAAAGACAGCGGATGTCATAACTTTATATTTGCTGTTTGTCAGTTTTAGATTTATTGCTCCTTCTGTCTATCCTCATAGTTTCGCAGTGCTTCTCCTCCAGGGACCTGAGCTTGCTGAATCTTCTCCAGCTCTTGGGCTGTAATATAATAGCAGAGAGTTCTAATGGAACATTAGGCTCTTCCCGTCTTGGCAGACCCTATTGATTTTGACTTTGCAGGATTGTAAACAATCCTGCGTTTAATGTAACTGAGCAGATGCACACCTTTGTCCTGGTTATAATTCCAGGACTGCTGAATAACTGTTGCACTCTAGTAAGTATGCAGTGGTGCCTTATAATCCGTTAACCCTTTGTGGGACATGCCTACCTAAAGATCATTTAAAACAGTGGCAGCTTAGGACCCTATTGTTATTTGAAATGAACAAAAAGAACCATATCTGAAATATCTTTACTACATTTCCTCATCTAAAACACTTTGTGTGTGACTGGAGCATGTAGAAATACTTTGAAGACAGTAAATATTTTGTAGTGGGATGAGACCCAAAACCAATTTATGATCTAAATTAGTAGCATTATAACTGGCTAAAAAGAACAATGTAGAACAAAAGTTTATTGACCTGTGAATCTTGCCAGGTTCTAAAGATTCATTCTGTCTAATGTCTACTCAAATTGTAAAATGAAATCTCACAGTCAAGTCAGTTTTATTTCCCTTTATATGAAGAATCTTATAGACAAAATGACAACTGTCTGTAAAATAAAAAAACATAGAATATTTTCAAAGCATCTGTCTGAGCCACTTCAAAGCTGTGCATTCTGTATGTGAGCCTCTGAAGTGCATCATTCTCATGTAATGGCTACTCAACAAGCAGCGGTGCAGAGCAGTGTCTATGCTGGTTTATGGAGGATACCCACACATGTTTCAGTCATCACAGAGCTTACTCACTCTCAAATCCCATTACACGACACCGGATAGAGTACTGCAAGTAATGTTCACACTTTCTCTTTGTTTAGGTTTTCCTTCATCCAGCAACGGAGTAATTTAGTTAAACTTAAAACTTATTATTTCTAAGGGAGGCTTGCAGTTAAATCGTATTCTCTAAAGAATACATTGATTTATTTCTCACTCAAGGTGTTGAGCCAATGTGATTGAATACAGTGGTGGGTGATAGCTTCGTTTTTAATGTACCAGCTACATCTAAAGGGTGACATGTTTTTTTTTTTTTTTTATGTTCAGAGCTCCCAGTTGTTTTGTAATCCTGCCTTGTTAAGGTGATGCCTTTCTTGAGAAAGAAAGAAAAAACTTGAACATGATGTCAAGAGGATGTTTAACTGAGAAGCACATTTCTTTCAAATTAAATGATAACCTCAGTTTAAGTGACATACCATGTATATAAGACTGTGCAAGGTGCAATTAATGTAATTAACATAAGATATTTGGTGAATTGTCATCCTTTTTATTAGTCAGTGAAGTATAACAGTTCATATAGGGCAGTCCATCAGAACAATGTGAACAATGTTTCTTAAAAAACTAACATATAGTGTAACATTTTTATAGTGTAACATTTTTCTCCTTAGTTTTTAGTTTCTCCTCATCAGTTTAGCTGTTTTTGGTTTGTTCTCCTTATTTAAGCAGCAGTGTCACGGTCTACATTTCAATAAAATTTTATTGTTGTTGGCTTTTTTTTATCTTCCAAAAGCCCTGAGTCCAGTGTTCAATCATAATTCAGTTTAGATTATGAACATTTTGTTATCTAGTGTGTTTTGTTCATTGGATAATTTTTCTTAACTAGACAGACCTTGGAATGACATCATCTTTTTAAGCTACAGGTCAAAGGAGAAAACTTTGTTACATGCTGTGATATACTGAATATATCAATGTACGTGTACGTTTTTCCTCATGGTTTGATATAGTTTTCTGTCGTAGCTGTGTTGCTAAATGTCTAATGTGTTTAGTTAGTGGGTGTCTAGCATGTTAGCGTGTGCCAGGTGTGGTCACGACCCATGTAAAAATAGTCTCCATTAACATTTAAGAGCATTTTTCAGAATGTCAGGAGAATGAAAGTCACATTGGACTTTGAGAGGAGATAGGAAACGAGACAAAATGAATCGGAATATTAATCCCATGTTCTTAAAGATCATCCCATCTCTCCTTCCAGCTTCTGTCTCAGAGGTCACGTCATCTAAAAGCCACAACAAATCCTCTCATCACAAAACTTGACCGAGGAAAAAGGGCACATAATGTCACGTCATGTTAAATTGAAAACTGTAAAAATAACACTGTCATTAAAAGAGATATAACTTGACCTAAACTCCATCACATTACTCTTCAAAGCTGCTTATCACGTTATAACAAATTGGCTCCAAACTGTGTGGCATCTTAGTACAGATTTGGAACTGGATCGGAATTCATGGAAGTGGAAAAGCATGTCTCCCAAATATCCTATTTTAAAGATTCAAGAAAAGAAATATCCCAGATAGCTATTGATATACATCCCAAATTAAACAGAGTTGTTAGCATCCTTGATGATTTAGCGTTCAATTTTGGCATTTGATATTAATGAATGTTTAAACTGATGTGTCATATATTAAATTGCACCTGTGTGTCGTGCGGAGGTAATGGGTTTTACATTACATTATTCTCAAAACTACAGAAACAGCCCACTTAAAAACATACAAATATGTTCTACTTCATTCAGTTCTTTACTTATAATTTGATTCAATCTATTTTTCAGCTTATCATAATCATTGTTGATTTTATTCTTTCCCTTTCATTTAATACCCCACAGTCAGGTCCATGGGAATATATGCTGACTAATAAACTCATTTTGAAAGAGCAACACCTGCTCTCTCCCATCCTCGTAACTACTCTTGGCTCAAGGCAATACATCCCTCCGCATCCATAAATGCTGCAATGCTGGCATAGAAAGGTAGTAACTACTGAGAAAGAGGCCATAAGTTGTGTGCCAGCACTCTAGTTAACATTTGATTTACTGGACTATATGCACTCAGGGTCAGTCAAAGTTGGCTGGGACTGTTTTATTCTTCTTGAGACTGTTGTATTTGAGGATATACTACCAAATCCTAAAGATAGTTCTATGCTTGTTATCTCCCTCTGAATCATTCATGGCTTCAGTTAGCACATGGCAGCTGTGATTTTTTGATAAAGAAGCATTGTGAGGCTTTCATTTAAAGCATTAAGAGCTGTGTATTAAGCTTTGAATGCCACCCAGATGTGGTTTCTGCTGGGCAGCTGGCAAAATGATCAGGTTTGGAAATAGCCTTTATACAGTCCGATTTATCTTTTAGCCAACATCTGATGTGAATGGGATCATTAGGAGAAAAATGAAGGCTAATACAGGGTAAACGGACAATCAAGAAATGGATTTTTCATTCTACTGGCAGATGGATTGGTTAACTGAATTGCATGAAAGCATCGGTTCAGTGGAATCACTTTGTTTCCTCTGACATGAGAAGCAGATCTGCGCATGGCATGAATCACAGCATGATGACAGTTATGTGAGAACAAGTTAATCTGTAATGACGAAAACTGTCAGCTATACTTATTGAAAACTCTTCCATTGTAACACCTGACTATATTCTATGGATGGATATAAGCAGAGGAAATTTCTGTCTCAAAACAAGAATCTTGTAATTATCACAGCACCTTTCTACAGTGTACTTTGATATTTTTTTGATTATGATAAAGACGAACACAAAATCTAAAGATGTGCTGAAAAAAGTGCTTCAATGCCTCCTTTTGTTTGATAAGGAGGAAAAAAGCAAAGAAAATGTCTTCAAAAAATATTTTTTCTCATAGACTATTGCTGTATTGAGAATCTTTAATGTTTAAATTAAAAGGCTCTTTCTAAATTTATTTATTAAAAAGAATTGTCTAAAGGCATTTTTTTATTTTGAAGAAACACGGTATTTTTTTTGTTGGCTTCAGAAATGTAGTTGTTAATTTACCCCTATGTTCTTCTGTCTTACTACCACTTCAGTAAAGTCCCAGTAGAGTCTGATGCAGATAACCTTTTGCAATTTTATCATTAAACAAACAGACTTAACTTTAATTTTGATCCATCATATCCAATTCTCCATTGCTTTTGTAAAGCACTGAGCAATTTTTGTATTTCAGCAAATAATCTGATCTGGACCTGCAGGTTTTATACATTCAGGGTTTGTTACCAGGGGAACGCTCACAATCTTCCGTGTGAAATTAATTATGGCTGGACATTTGAATTAATTAACTGGACAGGAGTGTGACATTACACTGCTGTGGCCTTATGACATTCACTGCTCACACACATAAATTTAAGGTCCACGAATGCTGCCACTAATACACACACACAGATTAAATGACTAGTGTGCAGATCATTGGTACAATGTGGATCAGCCTTAATTACACATGGCACAGCTCCTCCGTATGTGTATGTGGGAGAGAGGGGAAAGAGAGAGGCGAAAAAAAGTTATCGCTTTTCATTTTATTCAGATTAACGGGTGAAAAAAAGATCAGGTTACCCAAGCTGAAATGGAATGCTGTCACTACTTGAGCTGATAGATGCAAACTGGTGAAATCCTGACAAGCTTTTTTTCCCTTGCATTTTCAGCACAGAACTTTAGTTAGTAAATTTCCACTTAACACTGTTATGAACTGTAGCATTTCCAATACGTTTAAATTGTAACCTTGTTTTCGAGCAAAAATAGAATTCTGAGGCATATCATCTCCTCCACTACTGATGCAAGATGGTCTACGTGGCACAATTCACTTTTTTAAATAAAATCAAGGGGATGTGAGTACATAAAAACCCAGTATATCAAACTTTAATTTGAATCATAGAAGAAAAACCAATAAAGAAAAAACAGGAAGAAGAGAGTGTATTGAGCGACACACAGTGACGAGAAGTGCTTTAAATCCTCTGCATTCAGGTGTGACCACGGCAACACAGCTGCCACAAAGGAAATCCAGTGAGTACGGAAATGGCCGACTGGTACACAAGAGTACATGACTGAAGAACTCATCTCCCTGAAATGTTGGAGCTTGGTAGAGCTGGAAAAAAGAAAAACTGAATTATCACACCAAAGCAACGAGAAGCTTTTATGCACATCCGGATCTTATACTGAAATATTCAGAATTCAGACAATATCCCACTGAAGATTAAACTGAAAACCGGTTGCCTATGTTAGCATTCCTTCCATATGCTGAAACACACATATATTCTAACTTGTTCTCTGACATCAGAGACCAGAGAGCTATTGATATTAAAATGCAATACTTCAAAGCCTACAAGTCAGGCACATGTTAATATTTGATTGAACTCCTCTATAGGATTCCCTTGTGGCTGGTTTAGACATCATATTTAAATATCAATGCCCTAATGGGCCTTCAGTGTGCATATGATATTAATACAATTTAAATTGGGTCTGCAACACAGCATCAAATTCGAAATCTGTTCCGTAGGATGTTACATTATACAAGAGATTTATAGACCTTGAAAACACAATCACATCCATGCAAAAGAGGCTTTGAAAGAGGATTCAATTGATATAGAAAAAGGTCACAAAAAGTTACTTTTATGACTAAGAAAGAGAAGAAAGAAAAAGCACTTGCTTGGAGTTTTAGAGTATCTGTTAAGAATGATACAAAGAAGAAAGTGTCAAAAAGACAAAAGTCCAAAAATCAAACCACACTAAGATATGAACAGAAAACATGAACCAAAAATTACTGGCTTAAAGGTACACTCTTTTCGAGTGTAGAGAAGAAGACTTAGCCAGAAACAAAGAAACCACTAAATCTGTGGTGAGCTAACAGTACAACAGTCAGCTTTTAAAAAAGAATTACTGGTGCTCAATCAATCGTACTGAGATTTAAAAAAAAGTTATTACATGAGAATTTCATGACAAAGACATCTACTCTCATTTAGAAAACGGAATAAATTACTTCTATGTACCTCTTGCCCTTTGTTGTATCCTCAAATACTGTTTTCTTTTCCATCTTCAAACTGGGCTATATATCCATACGATGCAATGTACTATGTTGTTTCTTTTTAACTTTCATCCATTTGTTTACTATGTACAAATGCAGACACAGAACCTGGTCCTCTCTCTGCACATATCTTGGCAGTTTCCTGGCAGCTGTTGTGACTTGTCAAACGGAAATCCATCTTAATTCACCTTTTGTGTGCTGCAACCTATTGACATGATGTACATTGCACATATGAGAAAGGGAATGACCCACCAAATTTATTCGGCTTCACGATTTGAAATATCATCATGTCCTTTTTTTTTATCTCCATCATCTCTCATCCCTCACCCTTTTAGTTGCTCTCAGTCTCTCCTCTCATCATTGTAAACCATTCGCACATCCCATTTTAAGCAGTGTTTTGCCGTCAAGAGAATTAACTTCATCTCTCTCATGTTCCATCCTTGTAAACCATTCCCAGTAATTATGAAAGCAGTTACTCAACTGGGGATTTCATCACATGGTTGAAAGCTCTGCAGAGAGGCCAACATCAGGAAATCCTTGTCACGGCAAAGAGACGCTAACAAACCTAAAGAAGTACTGAACCCCGAGAAGAGGATGAGCCAGAATAGCGTTGATTAAAGCTTCCATTTGGAAACCAAATCCACTCACAAAAGTGGTCCCATTGTATAATGTTCAAGACTGAGTGTGAAAGATGGAAAAAGAAACATGTTGTAATTATCACGCGAAGATCAATTAGATTTTTTCTGGAAATTACATGGTTTGAATGCAGTCAGTTTGCAAACTTGTTGATTTTGACCCTGAATACATTGTCAGAATGCAGGCGGCTAAACCTCTGCTCACTGGAGGGAAAACGCTGCTATCTTTCCCAATTTAGCTGCTTTGTGGAGGACTTAAACAAAAGCCAAACATAATTCATAAAGCTATTTAGACCAAGGGATAACAAGCAAGTGGAGCTGAGCTGGATGAAAGTGAACTCAAAGGGGGAGGGAAAATTAGACGGGACTGATTTTGGTATATTAAGCCATTCCAATTTTCACACACCATTTTTGTTATGCATCAACAGCTAGTTAAAAAAAACTGCATGGAAGGAAAGCCATTTTCTTTGTTAGTAGTGGCATGATAACATTTACATCAACTTTACTGTTTCTTTGGTGTAGCTCAGACTCAGAACATATAACTTACTTTGAGTCAATGGGAAAACAAGTATATTGTTGTGTCATTTATTCCCCGGCAAGCATAACTCTTCTAGAGTATCACTGGAAGCTGCAGCCCGTAGGCCAGCAGTAGCCACTAATGTAAAAGTGTTTTTTTATTTATATCTGGTATCTGTAATAGCTGTCTGATTCGTCTTGCTTTGATGGGATGGATTGCCCTGACTTTGTAGAAGTGACAAGGTTAATCAGAAGAGTCTGTATAGCTGTTAAGAAAAAATACCTTTACACACACTCACACAAGTACATACACAGACAAACAAACACACACACACACACACACACACAGTATAGACTCATATACCAATGGCTTCCCCTACAAATGAAAAAGGATCTGTTCATAAACCCCTGTAGAGTTGTGTGGAATGAAGACAGCAAGGGAAGTACAAAGGGGGAGGGGGGAGAAGGTGGTCCCACATCAATACGATAGAAATAACAAATAGAATCAAATTGTAAATTGATTTGAATAATTAGTGCTATTTCTACGATCGCCATTTGAAATCAGTGTCTCTGCAGTCCTTGTGAAGCCAGCTCGTAGTAACTCTTAAATCTTCAGTCATTGTGAGAGTGATGTTTGGATAAGTGACAACAAACTAAACCAAATGCATCAATTTGTTTGGACAGTAGCTTACTTGAGTTGCTTTCAACGAAAAGTTTCAGGAAAGCAAAAGACATTCATTTGTGTGTTTGCTCGTGTGTTCCACCACACGTTACAGAAGCTGACCACAATCAATAATCTATTAGTTGCAAGACTTGTCTGTGCAGGCAGGCATAAATACACAAACAAATACATGTATGAGGACATATACATGTAGAGATGTCCAAGGGAGCGAGGTCAAATCACACTTGCGAGGTGCACAAATGCACGTACAGTAAGTGACGTACCTGGTTGTCCAAGAAAAAGGGCAGTGTCCATCCAAATCTTATGCACCCACGCTTAAACTTCTCAAGCGTTAACTTATTCTTCTTCTCAAGTGTTTGTTCCATTGGGGAGTATTTCGCAGCAAATGGAGCATTGCAGCTTTATCTGTTCTGCTTGGCTCTTCTCCTCAGTCCTCGCAACTTATCTTGTCTCTTTCCCTCTTCTCAACTATACCACAACATACCACAACTTAAAGGCTTTTTTTTCCATATAGACTTTACTGTGTTAACATTAATGTATCTCTCTGGTTTCTAATGCTCTTTGCTAAATAATCCATACAGATATGTAATGATGTTTAATGAGTGAGTGTTAAGACCTTGACTGGGAGTGCATGTGCTCTGCAGATCAATGTGTAGTACACTGAACAAAAAGATAAGTGGTCCACGATAAGGGCTAAAGTATGGGCTTTCTAATAATCTAACCATTCCATATCAGAGTCCCCTGTAGATACAACACATTCTCATTCCCAACACAACACATGAACGCTGTTTACATCTGGTATTAACATGTATACCAGGTTTGAATATAGATGTTCAGGGGCTCTGGAACCTTTTCCAGTCCGTCTGCCAGTCTTTCACAGAGTTACACAAAGACGTTCATAGACAGAGACAGACAACTATGAATGTTCAATCACCTTCTATAAGGTCAGTTTGGAACCATCAATTAAACTAGTGTGTATTTTTGATTGAGTGAACCAGACACCCTCTCTGTACTCTGGCCAGTGTGCAAAAACACAAATCTGCAGCATGTGGACTTCATGCAATCCCTTTGTCTCATGTTCGCTAGAGACAATGTAAAAGCGTGTCAGCAAATTTTACGGAATATTTTTAGATGGCTGAGAAAGTGCGCATACATGTGTATGCTTTCTTATGACCGTTATGATGCTTTTCATTTGATCCAGCCATTGTGAATGAGTGTAGAGACATGTACCGCAAGCACATTCTGCTATTTTCATTGTGTTGTAAAGAAAGGACAGATTTCCACAGCACAGTATCTACATCACATGTTGCTTCCCTGAGAGAGCCAATCCCCTGCAGAAAGCATCCTGCTGTGAAGCGGTTGTGTGTATAGCAACTGTGGAAAACGACTGGCTCAAATGTCTCGCTCTCCAAAACATCCCTGGTGTTCATGTGTGAAAATGGCTTTAGACTATTGGGTTTTTTCCTCGTCCAGTGTGACAACTTACTAGTCCCTTGAGCAGTGTCATGATGAAGAGTCCTAAAGTGGATGACTGACATGGCAGCTTCAGTATATGGATCTGTAGGGTGATCTATCTCTTAAACTAAACTCTGTAGTTTACCCTCCTCTGGCCTCAATCTTTATACCTCCTCTTACCGTCCCCTCTCTCCTCTCAAGAATTTATCACTCCACAATGCTTGAGCTTGGAGGTCCATTCTTACCTCTACGACTTTCTACCCTTTTCTTCAACTGATTTTTTCTTGTTGCATCTTTAAACTTAAGTGGAGCAGAATCAATCCTGCTCCAGATCACTTTCTTTTTCTTTCTTTGTACAAGTTTTTAAAAACATTTTTACCAAGATACAACAATACTATCTTGAAATACTAGTTTGGTAGGTTATCTAATCCACTAAAATAAAAAATAAGTATGATTGAATAGAAACTCCAATGCTGATTCTGAGTTTTACTTGCAGATGCTGTGATGAGAGTCTTACGATATGTACATTCCATCAAACCGGTAAAAATGGAAAGTAAAACGAGAAACAAACATGTGATTAATGCATCTGCTCTATTCTACATTTTAATGAAGCAGCATGGTGAATACATTTTTCTTCTGACAAACCTAAGGGAGGGGAACTCGACTCCTTCCAAAACTTGCAATTTAATACATATAGACACACAATCATCTTACAAACCGACTGGTTCAGTCTCATCTTGGCTGTCACCTTGAGATTTTAACAGAATCAGTTGATCTCACAATGTGTGGACTAAGGGCTTGTGAATGACACTTATCACATGATGAATGTATGATTAGGCCCCTGACTGCACATTAATACTCTTAAACATATTAAATTCAACTACCCAGAGATTACTCTCTTGGGCAACATGGTTTATTTCAGTTGTTATATGGCTGTGGGGATTCAAAACAACAAATTAGCAGCATACACCAACAAACACATCACTTATTTAACAGTCCTTGCTAATTAGCTAATTTAAAGTTGAAAGTGAAATGGAAGAGCCCCAAAGGCACTTAATCACACACTGTTTGATTGGTATTCTGTTTTAGCATGCACAGTATACAATGTAGTTGACAATACCAATAAACTTAAACAGCATTCCCTTTTTTTTGTTTTTCAGACTGTATCTACTA
Source organism: Menidia menidia (assembly GCA_907169785.1). NCBI lineage: Eukaryota > Metazoa > Chordata > Actinopteri > Atheriniformes > Atherinopsidae > Menidia > Menidia menidia. The sequence goes on from CAJRST010013335.1 coordinate 7,898,758, forward strand.
ATTCTTAGAGCTCTCCTCTCTTTGAAATCCATTGCTTTTTTTGTTTGTTTTAACACACTAAATGTAATATTTCAAATGCGGTCAAACCTCTCCTAGCAGTGGTTGTTTTCTGTTTGTCCTTGTTTTTTTGTGCATGCCCGATATTTACCTCCTGAATATATCATAAAACATATCTAGATGCAGGAAATCAGACTTGGTAGTTGATGAAGTAAAGGTGTTTGAGGCAGTCAATGAAAAAACTGAATTGTTACCTATTTATTCATTTTTATCAAAGACCCAGCTTCGAGTATCTCTTTTAGGAACATGTCCACTGCCATTCAGACAGTCAGCTGGTGAGAAAGGCAATCACTCAGATGGAGTCAGCAGAACTAAAAGCTGTTATTATGCTGATGGCGGTGATGAATCAGGAAAATGTTTGCAGCTGTATGAGTGAGACTCACACAGACCATTTATGACGGACAGGAGAGCAGAGAATTGTTATTACAGTGATAAAGATTTATTTTAAAGTAAAAAGAAATCAATTGTATCACTTGAGAACTTTGACTCCAGGCCAAAACTGTCAGACTTTTGGTCAAAATGTGACACTCCCAATGAAACAGGAGAGCTGAGAGCTCTTTTTAGGACTCGTCTGCACTGCTGACTGGAGGCTGGAATTATGAGCTACCAGTCTGCAGCTTATTATTACCTGACTAATTACATTGGCTACCTCAGGCTGGCCGCCTTGTGCCAGTATTTTTAATCAAAGCGAAATTAAACTATTAACTGAATTAATGGTGCAGTGTTGTATGTTGTGTCAGCTCACTAGAGGGAGCATGATGCGTGTGTGTGATTTTATTATTTGTCAGTGCATATTTCGCATGGCGATGATATATCTATGAAAGAGAAAGTAAAAACGAGAAGAACAGAAAAATTGATGGATGGAAAAGACTTCATATTTGAACTATACCAGCACGTGTTTCCACAACTGGTCAATGAATAACTAGATTTATTATATCAAGAGCAGGGAAAGTTGTAAGGTGTTTGAAGTCCAAAATGATAACACCAGATCAGTACTAAACATCATTCACAGTTTGGTCAGTTGGATTAAATCTGGTGTATATGTTGACGTGAAATGTCTAACTGAGGGCTCAAAGGATCCAGCTGACCTTATAGAAACTGAAGCCATTTTAGCTTCCTTTTTTAAGAAACTCAAAATTGTTTTGAGGTTAAAGTGATCTTACTACTAGATGTATTTTGTTCCTGTTTGAATTAATGCAATGCATTACCTCAATGAATGTTGGCAACCAAAGGTAAATGAAAATGTTTTGCTCGACAATCACTATCTACAGGCTTCAAATAAACTGGATAACTTTTTTATCAACACGGAGAAGCCATTTTGTACTAACCTGTATTAACTGTTTAACCTAAATCAACATTGTAGAGCATTTGCATATTATTGCTTGATCAAATTGCTTCTCTGTGGTGCTAATAGATATGAGTCTTGCACTTTTTGAATGGGATCAGGGTCCCTTATGCTCGCTGCCCATTGAGCTGGAATGATTCAAAGCACATTACATCTGTCGTACTTTACAAAGCACCCGTTGATTTAAACAAAATGGAAAGACAATATAGAAAAACCTATCACACGCCCTGTTGATAATGATTAATCCTGCAAACACACATTAGGAATCAGAAGGGGGAGGTTTTGCACAATAAACCACGTGTGGCACTCATTTGATATTGGATCATTTTGCTACCTGGCTCTCAGGACGTAAATGGTATGTTTTTCTATGCTGCAACAAAGTGTCTAGATTGCATGTGAACCTGAACATGAGTGCTCTTTGAGATTGTGAAGTGATTTTGTGCGTTCAGAAATGTTATTGCCATCGTTCATATCATCCACATATATCTGCCGCCATGCCCTGCTTATTTTTTGCCAATGTGGATTTTTCTTTTGCTTACCTGTGTTTGAATACATATATTTTGTGTGTATTTGCATTTTAGTGTCCATAACTCATATTTCCCATGCTTGTAGTTGTTTGTTTGTGGTCCCGGTCCCAGGAGTCCACTAGATGCTCCTAAATAGAGCCCAGACAGGTGTGACGTATTAGAAATTTGGTGTCAACTTGCACAAGCAGACTAGAAAAACATAAATAACCATCCAAAATACATTGCACGACACAGGGGGAGAAAGGGCAAGTAAAGTGATTGTGTAAGGGGAGGAAAAGGATTTCTCCATTTCAACGGATCAACGGCTTTTTCAATTTTAACACAATTCTCATTTAGAAATTCAGAGGGGACTGCGGCAAGATATTAATTTGGGGAAATCAACAGAGAAATTGGGTCACCTGTGAGCTGTTCATTTCATGCAGACAAAATAAATAAGTAATTTAAGAGCCAGAATGAGAGGGAAGAACAGGGAGAAGAAGGAAGAGAAAATTCTGCTATTGAAAAAAGACCATGAACCATGTTTAAAAAAGGGGGACATCTACAGTAAAAACAAATAGACAAACAGCAATGAATATGGCTATGAAAGGGACAGACAAAGTGGGAGGCAAATTGACATTGGTACCTAATGAAAATGACAGAGACAGAGTTTGCATTCATTGCAACACATATCCAATGAATGTAAACTAATGGCAGCAGTCTGAAGCTAAATCAGACTTTAAAGAGGAGAGCGGGGGTCAGGGTCACGGTTGCATTTAGCTCATTTAGGCTGAAAATGATTGCCTTTTTGTCTACAGATTCACACAAACACAAAATTTCAAACAGGCAAACACTCTCGGGCAGAATCCTGTTTTGAATAGATTATGCAAATTGGCTGCAAAGTATGTTGGGTTCCCAGAACAGAGAGAATTGTGTGTGAACTGTGACAGTGACTGCAAGTTAAGACAGTCTTGGTTATTCAGGTTAATGGAGTATTGACTAAATTGGTGGACGAATGCAGAGTTAAGAGAGAACACAACAGAGAACAAACTGCAAAGTTGAACGAAAAAGTTTGTTTCCCTCTGGTTGGAACTCATATACAGTCTTGTCTATAAAAGAGACATCAAGGAAATCCTCCAAACAAATATCTGCTTGACCTCCATGCAACACTCTTTGGAATCTGGGTATATTTTCCATATGGAATGATAAAATTCTCCAACAAAGAATTGAAAACTTTGAGCTGGGTAATGAAATTATGTTCAAACACGTTGAAGTTGCAATACACGCCAAATACTGATCATACAGGGTTTGGTTTTGTAACTTCATATACGCTTTTGGGAAACCAAGCCATATTTTAGTTACTTAGTTTTGTGCAGTCACAGTAATTGAAATGGACACATTTTATTGTAAAGAAAAATACAGTTTCTTTGTATGTTGTTTGTTTACAACAGTTACACTAATCTGTAATCTGTTAACATGTCTCCCTCTTTTCCCTCTCCACAGGACAGTCCACTGATTCTCCAGTCAGACCGAAATGTGACTGTAAACGCTAGGAACGATCAGGGTCAGCTGACTGGTCAGCTAACAGTAGGTAAGGCCTGTGCACCATACAAAGGAATGCCTTCACACACACACACACACACACACACGCACACATACAATTTTTCTTTTCGAACAACATCCAAACCAAATCATTCCTCAGACACTTTTGATATATGGCTTTCTTTGTACTTAAATTCCTAAATGCATTTCCCCTCTTTGTGATTACCGAGCTAAATGCTATCCATTTTCATTTGTGTATCTCAGTGAGGCTGACAGCTCTGTTGTTTTCTTCACTAAATCATGTTTTCCAAGCTCTTATTGGATTAGTGAGAGCTCAGTGTCCAATAGAAGATGTCACTGAAAGGACATGTGATGTATTGCATGAGTTATTTTACAGGCCAAGTAAAGCTTTTAGAAATATGACTAGAATGTCGTCTGATCACGCACTTTGCATTTGCATGTTGAAATTAGTCCTGTAAAACAGATGAATACATGAAAAGAAATTCCACATTCCACACTTTTGAGGGAGTTTTGCAAAGTGTCAAAATTTCTCAAACTTAAACACTTACTGTTGGTTACAGTGCTTTTGAGGGTGAAAAGCACTCCAAATGTTCAAGTGTTCTAGTATTTAGCTGTAGCCAATTAAACCTTGTCTAAATAATATTATTCAGGATTTACAAGTTATTTCTTGCCTTTTTAATTAACTCAAATAAGAGGTTTCAGTTACTTAACTCACATTATCAAAATGAATAGTTCAGTACTTCAAAATATACACTCAGTGAAATGAACTTGAATAGCATAGTTTCTAAGCATCATCATGCAAAAGTTACACATACGTTAACAAATAGTTTATAGGAAGATTTGTGATATCACATCTAAAAATCCATCATGCTGGGCTCCGAGCTAGAATTGACAAAATATGACAAAATGAAAAGGTTAAAACCAATCCAAGTTATAAAGTGATAGCTGTGAGCAGGTTTACGGGATAAGTCACCAATGGTCACTCTGTGATTAATAGATATGGTTAGCTTTATAGTACCAACTAAAACCTAATATTATTTCAATGTTTGTGTGCCAAAAACTATTGGTTTATCATTTAATAAAGTCTGCCTGCACAGACCGATATGTAGGTGTTTTTCTAAAAGTTTTTCAGAGGGAGATCTGTGCCTAATAACAGCAAAAACTTCAGTGGTGACATTGGTTGATATTTCCTGGTGGATGGATCCATCAAAGGTCAGTAAATGCGGCACAAAAGTAGATATTCATTTCCTATAGGCTACCCGGGCACTTCTAGAGTCTTTATTCACGCACTTTCACTCTTGACTCCGAAGTTGAAATCTCCTACAGCTCACCTCCTCCTGTTAAAATTCTGTGATGCTGTTTCTCTCACTATGGAAAGTCTTTCTATTCTTTTACGTGACTGAAGGATTGTGTGCCTGCATGCCTATCTTGCATTCAGCAGAATCAGTCTGTTTTGAAATTGGATGGCCAGACTGCATACTGCAAGCAAAACTTGTTATACAGCAGCAACAGCAAGAAATAAACGGTGCTGCGTGACCTCACTTGTTCGGTCTAGATATATACTTGTATCATACTGAACCATACAATGGTGACTATTTGAACTAAAACACAAATAGCATACAAACCCTATTTTCACCTACATGCTCACACTGTCACAAACCAATGTGGTATCTAAGAATATAGGTTAAAATTCCTTAAACAACTAGATATAGTAATGGTATAGTGAAAGCCCCATTAGGAACAGCCTATAACAACATTACAAGTCTGAAAACCTTGGTAACTGGTATGAAATGAGAATGAATTAAACTGAATTAAATGTGTTCACTTTACTCTCGAAAAAAATAAGGAGCCTTAAAAAAGGCAGTAATGTCTCCTCACCAGACACTTGCCATATTGAAGCCAGAAAAGTTCCACCTCAGTAAATCCCTTATTAGCATTCATTAATGAAACCTGACAGAGTAACAACTTTCTTACATTGTGCGAGAGACACAGGGTCATCAAGACAAGTGGCATGGAAAGGTGAAATGGCGTATGAACGTTTGAATTAGTGCATTAACACAGAACAGCAAGTCACAGGAGGGCTGACACCTTTTAACATTAGATATTAAGATAAGTTCTATTTTGAGCCGCAATGGGAACACGTAAAAACAGTCAGACCTGTGTTAAATCCCCCACTCTGTAAGAAATATAAAACTTAAGGCATATTGCAAGCACTGTACAAGTTTCATCATCACTTTGCATCATTTTCCACAAATACAACACTAAAGTATCAGCCGTGTTCATAACATGGGTCTGATTTACATATTTTTATCTCAACTGGAATGATGGAAATTGCACATAGTAGAACCGCGCACACTTCCCCATCAGATGAATTTTACTGTATGTGACGACTCCTGCAGAAAACAACTACAAACTCTTCATTCTTCCCTCACCTTCCTTCCTCCTGAGGGCTCATCTTCGAGAGAGAAGATCTGAGTGTGCGCATTGGCCTTGGGCCTCTCATCTCAGTTTTATTGCCCTCCTTCTTTCATCCCTTCATCCCGTCTCTTCCCCTGTGTTGCTATCAGCTCGTTAAAGTGAGTGAGAACCTGTCATCTTTGTCTTCTGAATGGCCGACCATAAAGGTGATGAGTGAAGTTGAAGTTTTTAAGCCGTACCCTTTCACCCGCCTCGGTGATGATGTCGCAGCACTAAAGGCTCTGAATTGGTATCTAAATGGTTTTCCTTGCCTGAAAACAGTATAATGTGTGAAAGGAGTGTAGATATTTTTATTTGTATCTAATCAGTGAAAAAACTAGAAAAGGAGGAGGACATGATACTATATATGATCTTCCATCCATCCATTTTCTTAACCGCTTATTCTCTAATAGGGTCACAGGGGGGACTTGAGCCTATCACAGTAGTACACTCTGGATAGTCCACCAGTCCTTCTCAGGGCTACACAGACACACAAGGACAAACAACCACCCACTGGGCTGACCTAACATGCAGGTTTTTGGACTGTGGAGGAAGCCGGATAGAACCCACACAGACACAGGAAGAACATGCAAACTGGGGGACTTGAACCCAGAACCTTCATGCTGTGTGACAATGGTGCTAACCACCACACCACCGTCCTGCCCTTAGAAATGATCTTTTCTACAGAAATTCGTCATTTGAATCAACAGTCCCTTTTCCCCAGGAAATTTACCAACCTAATTTTCTTTTGAAAAATAAATAATCTCAAACATTTCTTAATTATGGCTACAAGTGCTGAAATTGAACAGTTATGTTTTTTTTTCAAGCTAAAAAAAGAATGAGATAAGATTCAAAATTAAAAAGTTGGATGTACATTGCAAAATAAAAACAAAAATCACATGGAAAATATAATGGCCTCAAACGATGAAGTTAAAGTCCCAGTATTTTTTTTTTTATACCATCTGAACTTCTGATTTGTTTTTTTACTGTTCACACTCACGATTGACCTCACCTGAGCAACTGCATTTTCGGCTGTCTTTGTTACATTTTTCTCAAATTCAGGCCAACATTTATCATCTCACTATCTTTACATTTTTCTGCTAATTATATTGTCCTTTATCTTTGCAGAATCACTCATCTCATTCATCTGGTATTTGGCTGATCTAGCTAAAAAATAGTTTAATCACAGAAACCGTATAATGGGACTGAAAGTCAAAGTCTGTAAAAGTGTCTATTGTTAATAGTGGTTGGTTTTAACTCGGACAGATTTTCCAATATAAAGCCAATTTTGCTCATCAGCTGTATTTAAGAATCTTCATTACTGGGTTTATGGATCTTGAAATGTAAAAGTATGAGATTTAATCACATTTTGTTTTCCTTCATTTGCACTAACATGGCGTTTCTGTAGCAGTTTAACAGTTGAATATAAACTAAAATTGGTTTCTGATTAGTGTTTGTTTTGAGAACTTATGAAGGCAAATTAAATATTTTCCATTACACGCAGTGTAATTATAAATCCACATTTTGCAAATCCCCCTTGGAGAAACAAATGGTGTACACAACAGTCATATTTTGCTGTGATCATATGTTAAGCTTATGTTAGAGCTCCCACTTAAAATGAAGAAAAATACCGCAATACTAAGAATACTAAGAATCTTGATTTAACATGTCTGTCCCCAATCTAACTTGCAAAGTTCCGACTTATCGTCCTTATTTCACGCTGCAACTTGAATATCAAATCAATGGTTGTAATGAGGCACTTGAAAATACATGGAACTGTGCATTAACAAACTTGAATTCACTTAGAGGTCCATCTAGACTCAATAAAGCCATGGATTTTCAGACATTTCTTGTCGTTCATCCTTTTCATGGCACTTTAATTGTACAAGGCTAATTGTCTACACATAGTTTGGCCATATCACGATAATTTCTTTTACGACTTGCTCATATGTGTTGGCATGTGTTGCTTGAGGGAAGACATTAAATGGACCATGTGAAGTGGTTCTTCTGCACCAGTGAGCTACCGGCGTCACGTTGTGTGGTTATGATAATAAAATCACAAATGTATGGCAGCCTTAGCATGAGATCACTCTCCTTGCTTGCAGAGATAGACACAAAGTCAGTAAAGAATGCCTTGAATAGTTTGTTATTTCATCCAGGTAGAGATATTTTTGTAATATGATACCAGTACCCATGGGTACTGGAATAACTTTTTTCTGATAATCGGTTTCTTGAATCAGACATATAGAACACAATTATAAAACTATTTTATCGGTATTTCTGTCAAATATTGAATGAAGCTTTGAATTTCAGAAATAAACTTGACAAATAAGTAAACCCCCATGACAAATATGTATCCGAATTACATAAACCAAATGAGCTAGATGTTGAAAAAATGCAATATTTCACTGAACTTATTTCTAAACTCTGTATTTATATGCATTTATATTGTGACTAAATCTTAAAGCTCCTGTTTACACTGGCATCCAATTGTTGGTCAACACAAAAAGCAGGTATTTACTAGACAGGCATTTACTGCAAATGTAAAAGGTCAGTTGATAAAATGTCTTAGTTAAGACTCCCTAAGTCGTATCTAAATGTAAGATAATTATCTTCTGTGGCTTTCTTTGAAGTGACTCCAGGATATTAATGTAATTATATTCACAGAGGCGTGCAAGTCACTAAAACAGCCATAAAGATCTGATATAAGAGTTTCTCAGTTTTTTCAACATGGAACTATTTTCCTTATTGTGAACTTTTTGAGGCTATCTTTTAGGAACTGGAATTTTACTTTTTGTTGGCACCAATGAAACACCACGATGCACATATTCTGTGGAATGATTTGTGTGAAATATAAGTTTGATTTACTTGCGTAAGCTAATGCCTGAGGTTTCATAAAGTTGAATAGTTCAGACAGGCTTATTAAGTATGTAATTATTGGTTTATTTGCAGTTATAGAACGTGAACACCTTAACTGAGATGTTTTATATTGATATTTCACCTAAAGATAAAGGTAAAGATATGTAAATACAGAATTAACATACTACTATAGGCTGATAAAGGAAACAATGTATAAAAATGTTGTAAAGCATCATTATTATTCCTGTAGGATCTTTTTTTCTGACCCCCTGATGAGTTTACCTATGCAGGTAATAAACACCCTCTGTAACGCATTGCCATCCAAACTGTGCATTCATGTGCCCGTGCACGGCTTTGCAAGTCATTGTTATTGTCGAAATGTCACAAGTTTGCAAAGAAACTTGACAATTTTGGCTCAGAAAGAATTAGTTGACACTTTTAGTTTACAGAAATATGAAAAATAGAAACAATTTAAGTTTAAAGAATTAAATCTACCCAATGTTCTTCCTTTTCCTCTGAAAGTATACAACTCGCTCTTCATCAACCCTTCAAGCATTTCATCTTTCTTACATCCCACAACCCTGACACCAGAGATGGTGTTGATTAATGTGGATAACAAATGGCAGTCATTTATCTCTCACTCTGTCTCTTTATCTCCTCCCTTACCATATTAATGACTGTAATCAAGACTAAATAAATAATTTCTGTCCCTTAGTGCATGAATCTTAAATTTTCACCTGTGGCAACTTGGGAAGTTGAATGAAAAAGTGCTTTGCTGTGCAGTTTCTTTCAGTTCCTTCTGAATTCCCATTCTTTTCATTCCTTTACATGACTTTCCTTATTCATCATCATACGTTTGTTTTAGGATGTCGGAAAATGTTTTAGGGGTTCAGTATATGTCATGTTGTAGATAGGGCGCCTGTTTGACTGTTTGAAGGATGAAAGTAATACTGTTTCTTTTTTGCCTTCTTCTCTCCTTCTTTAGGAGTTACCTTATAGCTAACCACAACACTTAAAAGTACTATTTAGAATAATAATTAGTTTTTTTTTAATCCACAAGAAGAGATACAATGTATAAGGTCAGATTAAGATATCCCTCTGGTGAAATAACAAAAAATGTCGGAGATCCCATTTTTGAATGTTGAAATAAACCTTTTATGAAATCATTTGAAGATAGCACAGGATTCAGTGTGTCTGAAATAGCAGCCCTTATTATATTATATAATAATACATATCAATAGATATATTTTTTTCTTTCAGTTTCGGCAGCTGCCATGAGAGTCTGTTAAAAATAAATTTAGCACATTTGGGACTTTAAGTGAATTGGTCCTGCATAAAAAATATTACAACCACTAGACACACTGAAATAGCTTTGGAACTGAAAACCCTCTTTATGGGGGACATAGGCCGTATATATCTTGAGGAAAGATTCTAATTACTTTCCAAAAGTCTCTCTGTTCAATTTGGATACAAAAAAAGACAAAGAAGGAGATTTGATATCTTTCCTTTATCATGTTTTAATAGTTTGCTTGTCGTTCTTTTTACTGCCTGTGAATTTCATTCACTTGTTTTACTCTATACTATTCTGGTAAAATAAAATCAATATGCTCAGAAGCTTTCTATTTAAGATATTTGTCTACTGATACATTGACCTTTTGGTCAATTTAGATGTCAAATGATTGATGGTTGACAGTTTAAAGTCAGTTTTCTGTAGGCCTTCCAGTCAGTGCTACCAGCTAATAAATGCAAGAATCTGACACCCATGTGACACTAGAATGTAGTATTGAGTCCTACATAATTAATTAAGTTGGCAATGTGCCAAGAGAACAGTTTGCACAGTATATCAACAAACTTGAAACATTTTAAATCCAACATCCACAGATTTGACAGCTTTTTAGTAGTGGGGGATATTGACTAAAAGTACCAAAACGGTAGGAAACAGAATTGTTCTTCCACAGGTGGTTGCATGGTGCAAGTCCACTGGTTATTTCGCATTCAGTACTCTCTCTGTTTGAATAAAAGGGAAACAAGCAGAGTAAAGTTCTTACGTGTTGGACTGCCAGGGACTTAATGTCAGCACTGAAATGGGTGTAAACCTTTCATAGATTGTAATTCATGTCTTTAGATACCTGACAAAGGATGTCAGTGCACGGTTTCAAATCAAATTACAGCTATTTTTCACAAACTCACCCGTCCTTTGAGGATTTATTCAAAAATAATAATTCACGGAAAACTTGACATCTGAGTTAACTTGTTAGACATAAATATATATAGAAAAAAAGCAAGTGCTCTGTCTATCTATCTGAAGTACTTACTCAGCACTACTTGGTTCTAATTGCCTCGCCATGACTCAGTTTAGGTGATTTTTCATCACAAATAGGATCCTTACAGGAAAATGGACCAACTGGTGGGGTCACTTTAATGAAATCAAGTTATGTGACTCCCTGGTCAATCAGTGGCCGGTAGTCTGACAATGGCCACGGTCAGCCTGCTTTAACCCTGGCCAAGAAGGTGCTAACGTTGTAACTGATGAAGGAGCCAGCGCCCAATGGGAATTCAATAAAAAAAACATTCTGGCTGAGCCATGCAGCAATCTGTGTTCTTCTAAACCACTGTGAGTAGAACACTCCTGATCTCTGCAGCTTTAAGTAAACACAATTACACAATTTTGGGCCAATTAAGACCTGATGAAACATATGAGCCTGTTTGTTGTGCCCATTTGTAGAGCCGGCCTCAGGTTTTGATGGCTGTGCCGCCTAATTTGAAAAGTAAATGATGACGGACGGATAATTGTTTTATTACTTTTTTGGCTGAAGGGGTTCTTTTGAGTTTCACAATAACAAGAGCATTTTTCATTCATAGTCACTCAGAAAATGGGCCTTTGCAGATGTTTGCGTTTTTCTAAATATCTGTATTATCGTGTGTATGTAAAGTATACAGTTGTCATGACACAAGCAAATGCTACTACGGTGTACTAAATCCCCTTTCTTAGTTTCTACAAGCTCTGCAGCAGCTATGATGTGCTCTGCTTTCTTTATTAAGATGTGTGCTATATATGCAAGGAATGACTTGCTAAGCTGACCGATGTCAAATAGTCAGATATGATTCAGAACCTTGCTCACATGCACTGTACCGCACTGGCATACCGCTTTCACACCATTCCATCCTCAAGCACCTCGAGTCATCAGTGAGGCATTCCTGAAGCATTATTATTGCTGGATGATCCTGCTGAGGGAGGCACTTGTGAATACAGAGGAAATCCTGTCAGGAAGTGATTATTCAAATCAGTGCATCAATTATTATGTCTGCTTAACGAGGAGTCCTGCTGTTATTGGTGGCGGCAGAGTCACTTAAGTGTTATCAGTGAAAGAAACAATTCCAGGAGCCAATTAATTGTCCAAAAGCTGTTGATTTATACTGAATTAACATTAACCACCTGCAGGCCGCTTTAATGAAGAAAAAAGGAGACATAGGCATTACTGGACAGGGCCTCTCTTTGCGTTTTGTACGGAAAATGTTCGCTCAGTTAATACGCCTTACTTAGTGAAACTAGGAACCATGATTAAAAAAGAATAGACTAAAATTAGCTTATTATTAATGTGACATTACAACAGAATGCAGTATATATTAAAATATTCTTATGTTTGTGTCAAAAGACCCAAAGGAGGTTCTACCTCTTAAACTTTCGTCAACTTCTATTAACAGCTGTTAGTTTTGATAGATAATTGACAAATAAAAATCACATCTTTCAAAAGGTTCTCTTCCACCACAGCTCTCCATGTGCAAGACGAAGTGTACACCCAGGTTGCCAAAACCAGCACCAGGCCACACAGCGAAAAACAATGCAGGCAACCGTGCACGCTTGCTGTCAGTTTAATATGAATGGATTTTTTTTGGATGCTGGAAGGAATGCGGAGTTCTCAAAGCGAACCCGCACACACACAGGATGGAAACTCCAACTACTGAAAGGCCCCAGCTGGGGTTTGGAACGGGAAACTCCTCTCGCTGTGACATGTCTAACCACCACAGCACACGCTCAAACTAAGTTAAAACCCAAACTGTTTGAATTTATTAGATGCAACATAGCATCTGGTTTTTTGTTAACCGCTTGAGGAAAATTTCTCGGCCGTCACTCCAGTTTTCTGTTGTCCATGTAATCATCTGACAAAAAACAACAACAACAACAAAAAATACTAGACTCCTTTCCCCGATGTTGTCGCTGCTGGCATGATCGAATAATGCTCTCCGTGTTTTTCCCCCTACGGGCTTACTTAAAGACCAAATGCTTTATAGCTGTCTTTCACTCCTTTGAAATACTTGATTGTCTTCATGTGTCTTATATTTTATGTATTTAGACTTGGACTTTCAGTGTGTGTTTTCAGTTCACTCTGGGCATTTGGGTTTGTCCCCTCGCTCAAACGAGTCACATTTTGCCAGTATCTCTTAAGGCACAGAAGCATGCAGCTGTGGAAAAAAAAAAGTTCCCTTTTTTTGCAGCTGTCCGCTGTCATTTCAGTGCATGTCACTTTGGTCCAGTAATAGGTCCTGCATCACATCTCATCCATCACTTTTTCAGACATTCCTTTTCAGACAATCGCCACTATCACGTCAACTGTCTAGACCCCCCACTGATGTTCTTGTAGGTTACTCCCCGAGTATTATTAGTCCTTGCTTATTTCTTCTTCCCCTGAACCATGCCAGAAATCGAATGCTCCAACGTTTGCTGCCGTAGTCTCCACCTGACATTAATACTTGATACTGGTGTTAAAATTGTCTGGCTTTGTCCATTTGTTTTTTTCCTTTTTTTAGATATATGTCAAGATTTTTTTTAATCGGCCTGTCTGTTGTTTTAATATTTTTCAATCTTGGACATTGTTTGGGTCATTCGAATTTTGTAGGAGTATTGTTCTGTCTTTGGTCCCTTTATGTCTGACACATAAATCTCAGCCTGTGCACGCATTAAGCTGTGAAACTTAATTAGCTATAAACTTTTGTGAACTATGTTAGTTGTCTTAACTGATAACACCTGCATGTTACCTGGTATGTTTCAGTTTTATTTTCATAAGATACAACGCTCCTTGAAAACACAATGGAAAGAAATAGAAAAACTGATTTTTTTCTGATTGAGACTTTATTTAGGAAAACTAATGCATTTTGAACACTTGCAGTGTGTCTGTATATTGGATAGTGCGTCTGAAATATGCCATTATCTTCTGCACTTGTTTAGAAAACCTGACACACTGACTAGATATATTGAGAAATATGTGTGAATGACACACTTATCTTTGTGTTTGTGCTGACCTTCACACATGTTACAGATAAACTACACAAGCTGTAAAACAGAAGAACAGCTGAAGAAGTTAAGAGTGCCGGCAGAAACCTGAGAAAGCGACACATTTCCTTCCAAACTTGTACAATCTTTTGTTCCTTCTTTTTATTTTTCGTCCCTCAAACTGTCAAACTGCACTGAAATTGTCTTCACATGCACTTGTGACGCCCTCACACCTTGAGGTTTTAGAAAATTCTCAATTACTTCTGAAGTACTTTCTGAAGGGTGCAATTAGATTGAGTAGAATAGAATAAATGCAGAATGAGTGAAAGATGAAAAAAGAAGGGTTGAATCCTGGACCAACAGTTGCTAATAAACTTTGATTGTGACTGACAAGACTCTTTGAATTGCTAAGTGACTCTTTTGATAACTTGAGAACTGAAACAGGGAAGGTTGTGGTTTTGAATAAGGAAAGCATAGGAGGGCAAATATCTTTATATATTAGATATATATCATATATATATGTTTTTTTTGTGTGTGTGTGCGTGTGTATGCAACGTTTATAAACTTCATAAACAAGGGAACACCTCCTACAGCTCTTATAAATCATTTTATCAGTACCAGTAACAGTTTGTTTTCCTTTGTTCCTCATCGAAGTGACATTAAGGGTTTATAACCGTTATTGCCACCCAGGAAAACCACGTTGTCAACTACTGCAGAGTGAAGATGATGTTTGACCATAATAAACAGGCCGTTGTGAAACCTCAATGTCCTATAAACTTGACTTTATGGTGAAAAAATATTTTTGACTGGATTGCAGTAGTCAGCCGAGAGCAAAAGTGAGAATAAGAGTTAACCTGCAACCAAGTCTGTTTTTATCTGCAGGCTAGTGCAGTCAGTTTCAATAAGTCTATGTAAGACATTGGTTGGTCTGTAAGTACATCAAAATGTGAGTTATGGTCACTCTACAGCCCAGGACATGGTACACTTGGGGAAAATGTGAGTGTCCACCTGGATGTTTATGTTTATATTGCTGCTAATTGGATAAGGGATCCTTGATGGAATGTCAGTGGTTGTTTTTGGAATTTTGTTCAGGATATAATGGCTTATATTCTTTATGTGGGAACAGATGACCAAGAGGCATTTGTTTGAACAGTGACTCACTGTGCAGACTATATTCTTTAATGTCAATATATTTTTAAGATAACAATCTAAACTGTGATTATTTGACAGGATATAATAAGGCAAACCTTTTCCTTGGTATTATAATTGACTACTTAGCCCCTACCCATGAATAAAATGCATTGAATTATGTCTGTTTCAATCATTCTTCTGAGAATGTGACATGCTGCATGGCATTTCTGAGGTCAAAAGGCTTATAGGTGGAACTAGCAAATAATGAAACGCACAATATCGTTTCACGATGGCTAGATCACAAGTTAGCTTAATGGTTCTCTCGATGTCTTTATTTGCACATTCAGTTAAGAACTAAACTAAAAAGGTCTTATTTTTGTCTGATTTGTTTCTATCATATTCTGTTAGCTGATTGATAATGTTGTTTCACACATGTTGCTCATTTTTGTTCACACATCAATCTTATTTCAACAGACAAGTCCCAGAAAAACAAAACAAAAAACATTAAGGGAGGAAGGTTTTTTTTCCCTGTCGGTGGAATTTCTTTTTAAACATTTCTTTCTTCAGTAGAATTACTAAACAATCACAACAAATATCTACATAAAATGGGGCTATTTTTCTCTTCCATCTATGACTAAATGCCAAAAGCTCTGACTGGACTTGTTAATGCGCTGCAATCTTGCACACAGCTCCCCTTAAGTGTCAAAGCATGACAAAACACAGTGATGAATTTGGATGGCAATTGCATACCCAGGTGGACACTTTTTTGTGTTGAAGTCATTATGAATTCCTCTGAGACCCCCTCTGTGTCTCTACTGTTTCAGGTTCAGAAATGGTAGAGGCTCAGTGTCAGAGGTTTGAAGTGAGGAGTGCTGATGGGGAGACAGTTCTATTTGCTGCAGATGAAGATGAGATCAGCATCGGTACTGAGAAACTTAAAGTCACAGGTATGTTTTTTTCTTCTTTTTTTTGATTACCGGAGGCTCTGCCTTCAATTTGACCATTTTTTATTTTTTATTTTAGAATAAATACTTAAAGTGTCCGAACGGGATATGTTGGTCTTTCACTTTTGATAAATCAACCAAACTACAAAAAAATTGTTGGAAGATTTATAATGAACAAGGGATTCCACGAGGACTAGTCCACATTATAGCCAAAATGTAGACCTCTTAATAGTCTGAAAAAACAATCTTCTTTGAGCTAAAATGGGACCAACAAACACTGACAGGCTAGCAACCATGGTAGTAATTCCTAAAAAGGTATACAAAAACGAGAGATCCTAACATAAGAAAAAATAGATAAATGGGATACAAAGATTTTGAACTTTGAATTTAGATTTTATCTGGAATATTCATTTGTTGCCATCCTGTAGAAGTTGGAAAATCAAGGGCAGGGTGAGAGAAATGTAACTTTTTTGTCCAAATATGAGTTGGCGCACAGCCTTTCAAAGAAATGTTCATCTGCAGAGACCACACAAATCTAACCCCTCAAAGGGAACTTTCACAGAATTCACACAGATGAACTCATATAATGCTTCAGGCAATTTAGGAGATTTGTCAGTCAGAGGCACTCTGAAGGAATGAGGGCAAGAGGTGTTGGTCAGGAGGTGATTGTCTCTGTCATTTACTGTGTGCTGGAGGTGAAAGAAAAAGACTGTGGGCAGCAGAACAAATCCAAACATGATCATTTAGCTCATGCACTCATGTCTGCTGGATTCATGCTACGCCACTCTTCATATTACAAATCTTCACAGGATTTTTGAGATTTAGAAGGAGCGACGGCGCCTCACAAATTTTGACTGAACTCCGAAACCCAGCGCATTGGCTCCGCTTTGGACACCTACGGGGCACTGTGCACAAGAACAGGTGTCACCAAAACCGGATGACAAGCTCTTAAAGATTTAACGCAAGCGACAGTTGTAAACAGAGCGGGGACGAAACCCGAAAGCAAGCTGAAAAAAGGGATTCCATGTGGTTGTCAGAGAGATACGCAGCAGGGTGTAGGGTTTTACATAAACAGTGCAACACACAACAATGCCAACCCTTGACTGACATGCTCATCTTTTTTTTTTTTTTTTTTTTTTACAAAGCCTGGAGTTCTCAAGGACCTCCCTGAATCTTTTGGACTCAAACTTGTCACTGGAATCTTCACTTTCAAACAGCAGTTCACAGAAGTCTTGTTATCTGTGTGCCTGACAATGAGTTACACTCCCTCATACAGTTTTAATTTCGAAGTGATGCTGAGCTTCCAACATATCCTCTAAAGTAACAGCGTGAGACGGAGCCAAGCATCTGTTCACAGCTTTAGAGATAGCTATTGGATGCAGGGAGTCAAATTCATCATATCACAGCCAAGGATTTCAGGATATTGGGCGAAAGTAATGCAGTGCGGGAGGCTTTTTTTTCCTAAAAGTGCATTTTCATGATAACAGAAACATGTTTAACCACTTTGATTACTGTAATTTGTGCCCTTGAATTCATAATCAAAACTCCATCTCAAAACGTACTTACACACAACTAAAATGTTTATCAAAGTTTTTAAGAAAAAACTTTCACATTCCATCTTTTATATATCTTCTACATACATGTTATTACATGTACATGTTATTATTATACCAAATGTAAGCACTATAGACAATTCAAAGTTTTGAAGTCTGTCAAGCATTTTAAGTTTATTTGTTGAAGATTTTTTTTTTTTTGCTTCACAGTTCACTTACCACATCAACACTGCTTTTATTAATTCTTGCCTTCTCCACAGGAAATGAAGGAGTTGTTTTCAGCCATTCTGTAGAGACATCGCATGTAAGGGCAGAACCTTTCCAGGATCTAAAGTAAGTACACCAAATAATATTTCTGAAATAGATTCATATAACAATCTGGTACAAGCACACTCCGTTGAAAGATCCCTGAATTTATTGTAAATGTGTATATTGGTTAATTGTATCAGTGTATTTATTCTTCTTATAATTACACAATGACACCACAAATAATAATTTGATGGGGTATGAAATGTGTGGCCATGTGGAAAAATATTAAACTTCTTATTAAGGAATAGAAGGGACCTTGGATGTCAAGAGTAGGAAGTTCTGGAGTTATCGACACACAGCAGAGACGTTTGGTGACGGGCAGTCTGACAGGCCTGACAGAAGCTAACAAAGCTTTTCAGGCTGGGTTTGCAAGGGTCATCCTTTTACCAAGTGTAGCCTTCCCCAGTTTCATGTAGTACACGAAGGATGAGCTGTGTCTGTTATTTTGTTTGGCAGAATATTTGATTTAATTACTTGAGTGGAAATAGTCATAAAAATTCACATATTTTACATTAAACTTGTTGATGTAGTTGTCAAAAGCCAACAAAAAGTGAGATCTAATTATCTTTCTTATGGGGCTTTTTTCTGTTTTACATCTTATATTCATATTGGTTATGAAGCTATGTTGTCAACCTTTAATATTATTTTATGTACTCTGTTTCTCATTATCATTCGGTTAAGTTCTTCCAGCGTGTACAACCCTTCTCTCTGGCTCCTTTACCCCTGTCCTTATCAGTCTCATTATGAAAAGCTGAGTGTTTTGCAATGAAGGTAAATGGGACATGTAATGAGCGGATTGAAATCCATTTAAAGCTAATGATCTATCCTACAGTTGAACAGTGGGATAGGGGAGAACAAAAGAGAAAAAATGTAAAGATAAGTAGTTCACATGAAGAACAGGTCAAGAAATTGTTGTCAATAAAGATACTCTAACTGAAGTTGTTGAGCACATAACTTCTACAAATTAATACTTTTGGAGAAATTTGATTCGTCACGGATGTCTCAGAGTATTTCTGGCTTCAGTTTATTCTTAGGAGACAACAGGAGTAGGTGAGAGACCACTGAAAACACTTCAGATAGAGTTGTGAATTAGGAAACACACTTGATGAGATGGAGATTGTGTAGGCAAACACCTTCAAATGATTAATTCCGTCTCTCAAAACAAAGAAGTGTGTGTGGACTTTAAGAATTTAGCGCATCTCAAAGACCGGATTGAGAAGCCATAAGGTCTTCCATGATAGTGTGTGTTGTTTAAATGCATTTTTACTTTTGGAATTACAGTAAATGTGACTAAATTTACAGAGAATTAATCATGCAACAGCCAAATATGTAGAGGATTCAAATTCCTATTAGGGAAGAAACAAAATGCTCAACAGTGTCCATGCCACTCCGGGAAATCTTTGTATGATCATCACTGTAATCCATGTTCACATTTTTCTTCCTTTTTTAAAATTGCCTTCAAGCAACTGGGCAGCAGCACATATGCAGGACAGTTATGTGCTTGGCATCTCTTTCAGGATCTTGACTCAATGTCTCACAAAAGAATTTATGAAAGTGACTGTCTACATTGCAAGGGAAAGAAGTGCTATTCTGACGATGGTGAAAATAAATAGTTAAACTTTCGAAATGTTGACTTGGATCTTGTGTAGCTTTTCTTTTCTTTTCTTTTTTTTCTTTTTTTTTTGCAAGCAGTGGGGAATGCTGATAACAAACAGCTTTTCATTGTGAGTGCATGTAGCCATGGCAGCATTTCAATAACAAAAGCTGCAACTTCTTTAGATGGATGAAAATCATTCCCAGACATTTTGAGTCTTGACTCAATTTGCCAATGCATATATAAACAGGTAAAATGAACAAACAACACCCTCTATTTGATTACCTCATCCATATGCTTATTGTTCAATATTTACATTTATATTTCCGTCACATGTCCTTTGGCATAATAGAAACATTATTATTCAAATCATTCGAATAATAATATCAGGATGTATTTTCTCATTGCCTTAATAGAGAGAGCACTGTTTGGATAAAGTGTGGGTTTCAATTTTATAAAAAAGTAGTGGTCAGCTGGTTTCTCAGTCCCTTCTGTGTTTTTCGCAACTTTTCTGAATTGCATGTTATCCCCTAACACTGGGACAATCTGAAAACATCAGTTCAAATCGTACCAGTTTACCACATATTGTCACATATCCCACACTGTTGATGCGTAAACTGATCATTTTTAACAACGGAATGCAAATGAGGCCTTGTTAAGGAAACAGGAACCATTGGTTGCTGAAAAAGTCCTAAATCCTCCAAATGCATCCAACAAATGATGCATTTTGACCAAATCAAAGTCAGATAAAAGCATAAAATGGCAATATTTAGCGTTTTTCTGTATTTTAAAAAGCGATAGATAAGAGAGTCTTTGTGAATGTTTGTGTGTCCTCTGTGAGTAAAAATCTAAAATGATGGTTCTTTACTGAGCATCCTATCTGTAACGCGACAGGGGGGAAAGAAGTATTTCCATCTAAATATTAATATCTAGCTTTTCTCACCTTGTTCTTTTTGTTCTGGCTGTTTGATCTGTGTGTCACTCGTGCTGGGTTGGATGTCAGTTGCGTTTTTGAATCCTTGGGAGAATCAAGTTGAGAAAAAAGTAAAACAGACGAACGAGTGACTGAAAAAATCAGCATTGGTATGCTATAACACCGGGTTAACTTATCATGTCCTCAACACCATCTAACTGACTACAAAATAGAAAAGAAAAACCTTTCTCAGTCAATATTGATTTGTTTTTATCCTACCTTTCATCTTCTTATCCCTCCCCATATGCCTTCTTTGGCTCTATCCGAGCCCACTGAGTCTAGTTTCCTCAGGGAGAGTTAGTCCTTAGTAAGACAAGGGCAGCAGAGAGGAATTCGTGCTCTGTGTCCTTTCTTTCTATCTGTCGCTCTAGTTTGATGTATCTACCTATCCCTCCATCAGAGAAAGTTTAAGTGGACTGCAAGGGAGTCAGGAGCCCTTTTGGGCTCAGGGCATGGGAACAGATTTTATTGGAATGGTTTACGGAGGTTAGACAGGGTAAGGTGCAAACAGTCAAGAGACAGGGCTTAAGCAGCAGGTTCCTCAGATACAGTTGCAAGTAAAGTTATATTCTAAATAAAGAGACACATGTTTTCAACACAGCGTCTCACAAAGATAGATACAGGACAGAGAAAAAAAAGAGAATTCAAAAAGGGTTTTTTTTTTGTTTGTTGGCTTTTCTCACCAATTTCTAAGTTTATTTTTAACATGTTCTACTTTCAATGTGGTTTCCAATTCCATTTCTGTAACCTGAGAATAAATGTATTGGCTCATACTCCTACACACACAGAACAAACCAAACAAATGAATCTATTGTAGATCTAAACTGAACTCTGGCCCTCTTCAGTCTTGATGCTCATATGTTTCTATGTTACATAATTATTATCTCTTCTAAATTTTAGGCTGTAAAATTTTCATTAATTTCTGGCAGCAAAAGTTCTAAAACATATTTCTCTACAGCAAAGTTCTAATATGACTTAATAGCCCCAGGATCTTGGGGTTTTTCCAGGTTAAACCAATTATAATCTGTGCATTTATACGTGTCCCTTGAGAAGAGAATATGGAAATAAGTCCCCCTTTAGCCTTCATTTTATTCTACTCACTCAAACATACTGCCGACAGTTATCTTACCCACAAATTAGTTCCTTAACAACCCAAGTTGATGTTGAGGTCAAGAAATAAATTGAATTACTTTTTTTCAAATGACAAATATGGATTTAGAAGTTACTTCTGAATAAGTAAAATGAGAAATTGGATTATGAAAAGAAGGCCAATAAACATGGAACTATATGACACCCTCATTATTGTGATAACGTGGCTCAATAGCTCAAAGTCAGAGGTTGCAAAAATAATCCACGCTGTGTTGAACTTTCACACTAGAGATATTCACACCACGGCTCTGTTGTAATTGAGGTTACAATCCTCTAGTAGAAACAACAGTGTGATTTATATTAGCCCCACTTGTGATGTTTTGGGGTTTTTTTGGCTTTATATGATGGTGCAAACCATATAAATACAGGGTTGCACAGGGTTCTCCCAAGAGAAATGCAGTGGGAGATAAGTGATGTGAGATGGCAAACTATATGACCTAATTAGCTCCCAAAAACTAAAGTAATAAGTCCGCCTCTGGCATTTCTTTTGTTTGTTTGTTTTGTTCACATTCTTTTTCCATGAGATGAAACAGTTTTTGGTGAAAGTAACTGTATAATCATTGAAATTTGGATTGAGCCACCCTCTCAGATGCTAATTTTCTTTTTATGCTGCGGGTAATCTTCACACCAGACAAGGATCAGTGTAAAGTGGGACAGCAAGAAAAACTTTGTTTTCATGTTTTTGTCTTTTGTGTCTATTCACGCTTTACATGTCTTTGACCTTGATGATTGCAGAGAGTTTGGTCTTTATCTGGATCCAAATCCTTTGAAGTGTGTTCTGCCGGAGAAGTGCTGACCTGTTGTGAGTCCCATTGTTAGCTAATGACGACTGGTTTTTAGTCAATATATAGGCCACAATCAAACATGAAAGTTTGTCACCCACGAGAATAATAGAAACCTTTGAGCCCCTTTTAAAAGCACATGAACTCAGAATTTGCTGTCCAGTGATTGGATTTTGGATTCACTCTCCCTCTCTCTGGTACAACGAGGACATTCAACCCTGCCCTGATCTGTTTCATCTCTTATTGATTAGACACACAGGGAAATCATTGAGAACAAAGGGAGTACGGAAAAGCATGCCAAATAGCAAGCAAGCTTGGTTATGGGAACAATCCATATTCTATAAGAACTTTGGTGTGGGTTAAATAGTGCGGTTGTAAATGGAAACTATACTTTTTTTTGCCGGGAAATGGCTGAAATTAAGTGACAGTGATTAAACAATATGATATGATTATGAATTTACTAGCTCCATGATATCTTTTTTTTCCTTGTTGGTTTTGAGAAGCGACAGTTTATAAAAATGAACGTAGAAAGGTCAATTTTCAGAGTAGTTTTTCCTTTTTTTTCTACAATTCAACATTGCAGTATGTACAAAGCGCTATAGACATAGTTTTCTTAGAAACACTTTGTAAAGTCAAGAAGTGTTTCTGTTTTAAACAGGTGGCAAGTTAGCTTAACCAGGTTAGTGTAGTGGTTATACTAAAAGCTTAATCAATTGTATAAAGACTTGTAAAAAGAAAAAGTCCTTCATTCAGGGCTTAAACTTGGATCTGTAGTTTTTGGATTTGTGTGATGATATGAAACATGATAATGCATGCCATATTCATAATAGACTTCATTAAGTGCACTGCTTTTTGCTCTTTGGTTTGTTTGTTGTCTGTTTTTTCTCTTTTTTTTTCTCTAATTCTTTATATGAACAAAGAAGTGAGTTACCCTTTAATTTTTTACCAGTTGCCTTGATCAGGATTGACTTTGCTTTTAAAGCTCTCCTTTTCTTGCTTCCCAGCAGTGCTCACAGCTCATAAGGTATCTTTTTTTTTTTACCAGCCATCACTAATTCAGTGTGTGAAACATTTAGCAATGATAAGCAAATGGTATATTTTATTCATTGTTTTTATATAATGTAAGAGAACTTCCATAAATTCTTATCACGTAAAAAAAAAAAAAAATCTGGGTTGCATGCTTCTCAAATGGGCTTTGCATTATCAATAATTAATATTCTATCATAGTTGTTTCTGCCTACCGTTAATATTAGGCAGTCTGGAATAGTTTGTGACAAACACAAACTAACTTTACTCCAATAAGCAGTGTGCCATTGCTGTTCTGTCATTGTTTTTCTTTGCTGATTACTGTTTGTTTCAATACATCACCTGCTGTTTTTCATTGGCATATTATGTACTCATCTTCAGGCATTATACGTGTGAACACCAAAAACAAGTAAATATTAAACAGTCCTACCAGATTGTCATGCATCTGTTACTTCTGCGAGGCTCTGTTTGAATATGCGAGTGCATGAGTTTGTGTTTACTGACTGCAGATGTAGAAGTTTGTTGGTATTAGTATTTTGCAACAGAGCCAAATTTACCTGTAGATACAAATCATAATGGCCAGAGGCTGTTTTAGGCTGCAGAGTCACAGTTAATGAATAAAACATCAAACTCGTGCACATTTAACTACATACTGTAAAGCAAAGTGTGTGCATTCCCATCCTCCTTATTAAAACAAAGGGATAGGTAGATTTATTGTAATATTTAGGAAACGAATTATGGTGGGAATTTAAAAACTTGGAGTTCTTGAACAAATCCTCACTTGAGAATGCAGAGATAAAATTATAAAGATCTGCCTTTGGGCACACTGTAAAGTTCTTCACCTTCATGCTGGAGTTTGGTGGGCAAATAAAGTTTGCATTGAGTTTCAGGTTATCATCAGAAAGAAAAAGGTTTTGTAGAACTTTGGGTAGCTATTGAATTAAATAGTTTTTCTTTCTTTTCTTTTTTCTGATGCTTTATATATTTGTAGTTTGATGAGCACCAGCCACTGATAACCAACAGTCCTTTAATAGACTTTTAGAGTCTAACACTGTTACTGCAAACTCATTTTTACCAATCCTTCAATCTCAATAATAGATTCAGATGTTTATTATTCATTCATTTTAGCTCATGAATTTGTCCCAAGTATGTTGAGATCGGTCTACTTCTGCTGTGCATATAAAGCATCAAACAGCCTAACAAACTGCATTTTATTTCTCCAGGGAACACACACCAGACATCATTTAAAGGCCCAACTTAAATCTTGGTTTGGGTTTTTTCTGTTCTATTTCAACAGATTGGCACCTTTTTTCTTTATGAGTAAAGAAATACCGGTAAAATAAAATATAAAAAACGTAGAAAATCATTATTGTAGAAATTGTAAAGATAAATGAAGAAACAAATTATAAGCAAAAACACACCGCACCTCAGATTTAATATAACAACCAAACAGTAAGGTCAATAAACCAGTCAAAATCCTTTTTATGATTCATACTCCGCATAGATTAATTTTGCAAATATTCACAAAATGTTTATATCTTGGGATATCAACTTTTCAGCTACTATTGGTATATTTTTCTAAAATAAACAAAAAGCCAGAAGTCATTTTGAGGATGGAAAACAGTGGAGAAGGTACATGAAGAGCATCATTAGCCACTATAGGTCATGAGAATTTGTTATTTTCTGTGTGTTTTTTTTGCCAAGCAAGAAGTCAGGGGCAAACAAACCTGACTTCTTATTTCATCAGAGTAGCAAATGCAGCATGTCGTGAATTTATAGAAGGAGAAAAAGATGGGGAAGCTTAGTATTTCTACTCTGATCATTCTGAGATGAGACTGTAATGTACCATTTAGCTGCTTTCCCTATCAGTTGGCCCCCCAGCAAAAGTATTTTTTGGAATAAAACGTCACAACCATTTTTTTTTCCTTAAAGAGAGACAAAAATGTAAAAAAAAAAAATCTGTTTAAAAGAAAAAGAATAAAAAGCTTCCTTTGTGTAGAACTGTTTTCTCTATGTGACATCAGAACAACGTTTTTCAGAACTTATGAAGTCGTTACCACAATAACGATACCACAAGCCCATTCTGTTCGTGGGGACTCTTCCTCTGAACATAGTAAACACAACCATATTTGAAAGGTTCCGCAGAGAATTGGAAGGTGTTGTATTCTCAACACCAGGATGTCTCTGTTTGTATTTCGTCAGCCGGGACAGAAAAGTGAGCACAGCAGGACTCCATCCAGGAGGTAAGACAGAGGGAGGCGGGATGAGAGGAGCACTGATAGGATGACTGTGGGAGGGCAGGCAATGAGGCAGAGAAATGAAAAGAAGCACAGTTGTTGATCTTATGATCGCAGCCTCCGCTCAGACTTTTGTTTCTCACCTTTTAAAGCACTCTCGTTTTCCCATGGTCTCCCTTCTCAAGCAATTTTTCTTTCATGTCTTCTCTTTTTTGTTCACAAGACGAACTTAAATCTCCGAATTGATTTTTTTGTTCTCAGTCTCTCCTTAATTTTCTCATGTGCTACACGGGTGATTCAGAGATGTGGATTTTTTCTCTCAGCCCTGTTTTTCTTTCCGTCATTTAATTCTTCGATAAGCATTTTGTCTTCTACCTGTTTCTATTTGTATCTAGTTTGAAAACATTAACACCTCTATGTCAACGTCTTTTTCCCCTTTTTTAAAAAGACAAAACGTAGTCAATATGAAAAAAATCAAGTTTTCTTAGCTGTCCTTGAAAAAAATCCCAACTGAAATCTTTCTCATGATCACGATAAAAAAAAAAAACTTTGAACTTTGTTAAACAAAGGCTTGAGCTATCAAAATTTCCTAAAGTAGTTTTGTTTGTATAGTATTGTTAAACCTATGGGTGTATAAAATAGCAAGAGAAAAATCAAAGATGCGACTTGGAGCACACTTTAAGTTTTTATCCGAACATTCACAGCCCCATTTCACAACATATCTTCCTCCATCTATATAACCAGTATGCACTTACTTTCAGATATGCATATAGCTTGTGGATTTCTGTGAATCTATCTACTAATTTCATCATTAATCTTGATCACAGTGTTTGGAACTGCGGTGGAAGCTTATCAAATCATCTCTAATACTGTGTTTCTATTGGATGTTTTTTTTCTATACTTATCTTTGTCTTATGCTATGCTACAGCAGATATCCAGATTCCCAGCATAGGGGGAAAAAGTTCCATTCTATCTTTTGAGCAAAAAAAAAATGAGGAAGCTGCGAGGCGAATCAGAGGAGCTGTGGTGGGGAAGCGGAGTTTTGTTTGTTTTAAAAAAACTTTGCAGAAAATCTGCTCTGATGAATTAGCTACAAAGGCCTAATCAAGCTCCACTGACCGTGTTTGAGAGCACAGACAATGTTTTGTCTCCTGCATCACATCTGTTGAGGAAGTGGTACATCAGGAACTGCTTGTAGGAGGTTATTTCATAGCTTCCTAGAACATCTTTCTCAGTAAATGTTTGTTATTTCATACTGTAGTCTGGCCCTTTTGTCTTTTGGCATTCCCCATGGTTCTCTTTTGGTTCAGTGTTGTTTACTCGATACTTGCTTCCCTTGAATCAAATCAAATCATAAGTACAGTCAAAGGTACATCCTACCATGCAGGTGTGGTTCAGCTGTATTTTTCTTTTTCACTTTTTTAATTTCTGAGAGTTGTGCTTCTGACCTGCATGAACAAAATGAATGGCAGAGGCATTTATCCCACTAAAATAAACCAGGTGTGCCACTATATGACACTGTATCTTTCCGCAATAATTCCTAACTGGAATGTATACAGATGTTTTCATTAAACTGTATTTGTTATTGTCTGGTATAAAATTCGATAGTCCAAAGGACCCAGAATTAGTTTAAGTTATCCCCATTCTTTGTACTTCCCAAGGATATTCTTAACTGCAAATAGCTCTCCTCTGCATTACACTTTCCCTGTTTTTACATAAGATGTAGTTTGATTAAAACATCTTATAACCTTGTAATGCACTTTGCTGGGAAGCATGCATGTCTCGCTCCTGACCACTTACGCACAATGTTTCTTCTTTATGTTTTGTTTTTAAAATAGTTTTTCTAAATGGACAGGGTATCATAAATTTCTAATTTTCCATTTAAAAACTTTTTCAGTATTACCTGTTGACCCTTAGAGGTTAAAAAAAATCAATAAACTAAGCATTTAAAAAGTCTGTTGAGTGAGAAAAAAAAAATGTGAGTCTTGAAATTTCAAGCCATATATCAATGATATGAACAGAAACATAAAACTGTCATCTTATGATAGAAAGTGCTGTGAAATTAGTTACCGGATCACAGACACCTAGTTTGCTGAATTCATATTACATTAATCTTCTTTTTCCTTTCACCTTGGTGTTCCACTTAATCCATACTATTCTTTTATATCTTTTTACGGAAAAAGAGTATTTTCTCACAAAAACAAGTCATTGAACAATGGAATGGCTGAAGTTATGGAGGAGTGAAGCTAGTCTTTCACTACTGATTAAATTATCAGCTTGGAACTCCATCGAAGGCATAAGAGCATGAAATTGCTTGACATTTTTTCTCCCTGTGCAGTCTGCCATTAGCCATTCCCTCAGCTACATTTCACAGCAAGGAGGAAAGCAAGAGTTTCGGAAAATCATTTTCATGACTTACCTCAGGATTCTTCTGGCAATTTGTTGTGCAAAGACGGATGGATGCATGGGATGTTGAATGTCATGAAAAGCCAAGCATAGAAACACTCAAAGCTCTGGGAAGAAGTTGATGAAGCAGTGGGAGTGTGTGGCTGAGTATTAACCATAAAATTGTGGAGAAGGCCACCCTGGTCTTAAACATATTTTAATCAGCCCCTAGATGGTAGCTGTCGTGAAACAGATGTATAAGCTGACCACTTTTGCTAAAGAGGTGGCCCACAAAGAGACTTTGGTTAAGGGGTGAAAAGAGTGGACATGATCTCACAAAGAGAACAACAATATCATTAGCAATAAAAACTTGAAAAAAAAGCCGACATGGAAGAGTTCAGATCCAAGTTCTCAGCTTTGTTGTTAACTGGCCAGCAACACTTTGATAAACAATAAATGAATCCCACCAAGTTTATGCTTGAAAGGGAGATTTTTTAGATGCTGATAACAGAACTGTAAGTTTAACCACACAAGTGTTACTCTTTACTTCCAAAAGTGTGTCCATAGCCAAGTCTCTGAACATTTATTATTGTGTTTTCTTTTGTTTAAATGCTTGACATAACTTGGTATAACTATAAGCCTCATAGAAATGGTTTTACAAAATGTGACATTGGGTTTTTTCAGACACACTGTTAGGGATCTTTTACATGGATGCCCAAAGGTACATATTGTTCATTAAAAATTTGAGATGTCAGCATACGTCAATTAAAGGACCTCAAAGAAAGAAAAATACACCTAATGTAAATTATAAAATCATCAATCTCAGATTATGCTTCATTTTATTCAGATTTTGGCCCAATATTTGGCGTTGATTATTTCAGAGAGCTAGTAAGTTCCTGAATATAGGAAACAGACACATTACGAGATGTATTAGTGTAATTTATGTTTTCCTTTAAATTAAATCAGCACAAACACAACAATTTCAACTTCTTAATTTTTTCTCACACATAAACAATTTTTTACACGTTTTTTTAAAAAATGACTAATTTGTAATGGATTTTCTCCAGCCCCACTGCGGTAAATCGGAGGGCTTTTTAATAACTTTTTTAAAAAGCTGGAGGCTTTTTAAACCCACTGCATCACCCTCGCTCTTCCAGACTCAGTCTCATTGCTGAAGTCGAAAGGTTTTTAGAAATGCCAATTTTCTACTTTCTGTCTCGATTTACCTCTCCAAAAGTCAAAGATTGCCACTTTTCCTGTCTTGAAATGGCTCAATGCATCACTCAGCAGCACTTTTTAATATTTAAAAAGTTTTGAGAGTGTTTCATAGCCGAAATGGTCCAATGGAAACTGGGCCAGTGAGTCAGATGATGGAGCATTTAGCGGGAAAAGGTTAAAGGTTTGCCTCATAAATGGGAAGAATGCAATAAGGTGCTGGGGCCTTCACCAGTGCTGAACAGGAAAAGGGCAGGATGAATGTCAGGCAAGTCATCTAAGAAATATAAATGACACTAAAAATCCATAAGTTGAACATTTCCATCCCAACTTTCAACAAAAAAAGAACAAATTAAGCATTGTATTACTTTTTCTTCTCCCACAGAGTAGGAAACTAAAAACAGAATGACAAATCAAAAGAAATTCTATCTCGTCAGTTATAATGTCCAAAGATAAGTTATTTTCTTCTCTGTGCCTGAAACTTCTTGGATATTTTTTTTCCGCAAAAATCTGCAAATCCAGAGAAATTTTCTTTTCTTTTTTTCTTTTTTTTTTAATAAGCATAAAATCTGACCTTAAGAGGTTTTCTGGGGAACTGAACAGAAAACATCACAAAATGCTAATATCAGGATACATTTTTTTTTTTTTTTTAAAAACCTTTGGCCCTCCCAACTTTACCAGTGCACTGCATCCCTCTTTGTTTTATCCAGAAATATATTAAGACAAAAACCATTTTACATTGATGTCTTTCCATCTTGCTTATCTTGTCAATTTGGACAACCATGGATGCTGTATGAAGTGGCCTTGGCACAACGGAAGGTCAAAATAGATCTATGAGAGGAAGGGGACGCTATGGATTGCTGGCATGCGGGAGCGAGGAGAGGGGAGGGATGAAAGGATGATGTAAGGATCAGAGACACACAGGGAGAGGAGATGTTTTCCCTAATAATAATGAACTGAGCAGCTCAGCCGCAGAATCCTGCTCTCCACGCTATGAAAAACAAAACAGTGAAAACCTCAACCTTGAAACCCGATGTGCATGTGTGAGAACGGGCACACACAGACAGATCTTTCTCTGAGTTACTGTTATAATGCCCTCAAGCGTCTAAGAATGGATGTCTATTGAAGAGAGAAAATTCACATTCATTAAATGTAACTCTCTCTGTCCTTAAGGTGCTGTAGACGTAACGATGGAGTGATGAAAAAACGATCTGTTTGCTTGGTTTGAGTTTGGCCAACTTTATTTCATAGTGTAGGGCTGCCTACACTAAAACAATGTTTTTCTATTCAAAACAAGAAACATAAAGTCTGGTAATAGATAATGATCCAACTCTTGTTGACTATTGAAAGTACTGAATACTTAATTAAAATGGAGATCCCTCCATCTTTACCAGGCTGAGTTAATAGTTCATCGATAATTCAATTATTCTGAATTGTTTTTGCCATAAGTTGGAGTGCACATCATTTGAATACGTTTTTTTGTTTCATATTTTACAACTGTTTACGACTTCGTTAATATTTTGAAGGTTCAAACATTAACTACATAAATATCCATGACACTGCCCGTTTTGTAGTAAAAAGGATTAATGCAAGAAATGTTTCCTACGTGAACTTTGTATTCATTCCATGTTTCTGTTTAGTTCTTATAGATTTATATTGCATGATTTTTTTCAGAACCTAAAACATGAGAAATTAATTAAGCATGCACTGTGGGGTAGAAAAAGAGGGCGAGAGTGGCAGTGAGTGATAGATAGTTCTGAAGTGTGTTTGTGCTTGTCCATCAGAAGTGGTTTAAGCGTGCAGCAGCTTCACTGTAATTGCTTCAGCTGTCAAACCGGCAGAAGATCCTCACACCACTGCTACTGATGAGTAAGCCCTCTCTCTCCTTCCGTCTTCTGCTGCCTTTCTCTCTCTCCTTATGCATATGCAAAACTGCGTCGTATATCACCATCTAACCGTCTGTTGATCTATTTGCTTGTCCGCTTGTCTCCATCTTTGTTTCTCCTTTTTTTTAACCTCAGACTGCCGCAACATGAACTGTTTTTAACAGATCAATAAGTCAGAGGCAAAGTGAAGTGTCTGCCTGGAACACTTATTATATCACCTGGATGCTCAGCACTGCACAGCAGCAAAACCTCCATCAGCTTTAAGCCGCCACACAACACAACACCACCCGCATCTTCACTTTAAACCCACAACAAACGACAGAACTAGGTCTGGAGACAATGATCGCACCCTGATGATGGATTGAAGTCTGTTATAAATGTGTTGAATTAACAAAAGTACAACTCAATAGATAACCAAATAATTTTGAGATTTTGAGAAAGTAAAAGTAAAATACACCACTCTCCAACAACAATAATGGTCAATAAAGTTGAAAATATTTCCTCTCTTTCAAACCACTTTTAGATTTTTTTAAGGTGAATTAAATAACTGTGATCTGTTCCATGAGGAGTGTGTAAATTCTAGTTACTTTTGTTTTAGCAGCAAAATGAATACTTTCTTCTCTCTGTATATAAGAGTTTCTTAAAGCAACATTCTTTCCATGGTGCATTTTGCCCAGCAATAAGACACCCTGAGTGTTAGCAAATATCTTCAAAGCAAAGCTTTAAATGTAGAATTACTCCAAAAGCAGTTGTGAAGAATATGAACAGACTCTTGTGCAGTGATGGGCATGAAAAGAGGAAGCTGTCTGCTGTCACTCTGAGCCAAAATGCCTTTGGTGTTTGGCCATATCTTTCTGTGTTTCATTGGCCATAGATCGCTCTCAAGTCAGGACTTCAGTTGATGTACCCTCTAGCTTGAATTTTCTCCTCCCCTCATCCTCTCAGTAGGGTGACAAACCAGCCATTTGAAGTGCCTTTGGGCAAAGTGTGTCTGTAAAAGTACCCTTACTGAATGTATTTTACTAGTTTATAGCTGCTGTCGGTGCTCTGTTTGATTTGGTTACAATTCCCACTTCATAAATTGTAATTGTGTCTGTTTTTGCTGAGAACATTCTTTATTTCATTTCATTTCCCAGGGCTCTAATTTTGTTGTCAACTCTGAGTCACGGACTAAGCAAGTGACCGTTTGTCCTCAAAGGGCAGTGACACTAATCATGTCCAGAGCACCTCGGAGCTGTGCGATGGCGTCATTCAATAAATTCATCTACATTTTTCTACTTTCAGTTTGAAAGGGAAAGTGAAATGACTGATTGTTTGATTAACTAAATATTCATGATTCATTGTTACCTTATAAAAAACAGGTTGGCACACTTTGGGGTTGTTTTTCTGTAACAGCTAACAGTTTTTTGCTTATATACAATTTTACATATTAGCTCTGGTTGGATAACGATAACAAAAACAGTCTTAAATTTGGTTTCAATAGGATCGAAGAAGTTTAGATAGGTTAGTTGTGCAGAAAAAGAGAAAAGAAAGAAAAGCTGGAACCTTCTTTCATTTGTTGATCAAAAGATAAATGAGCCTTTTAGCTTACTTTAGGGAAACCAAGGTCCCTCCCTTCACTGTTATAGTTGCTACATATTTTCGCAAGTTACCGCCCGAGAGGAATCTTATCTGCAGACTTTCCTCGGGGTTGTAGCATGAGAGCCATCGGCTCAAACACAGAAATTTGATGAACGATCTAGAGATAACTGCACAAAAAATCTTGCACAGGGTCGTCAACACAATGGAAAACACTGTGCTCCCTCCACACAATCCAGTGATCACTGTGGCGTTTTCACAAAATGCCTTTTTATATTGATGTTTGTTTTTCTGGTTCTCAGGTTGGAGTCCCCAACTCGGACCCTGACCCTGGAAGCTCCCAGAGGGGTGGAGGTCAACGCTGGAGTGGGGGATTTCACTGCATCTTGTCGGGAAGACCTCCTCTTGCAGTCCTCAGATGGAGAGGTCAGTGTGTGTGCCAGTCGCCGTGTGCATTTGTGATTCTCTTTTTTTGTGTTCTCGGTTCATGTGGGTATGAAGGAAAGAATTACACAGAGTGAAAAGCTGACAAAAATAGCGTTGGTAGGAAAACACAGTGGGTATGTGGGCTTTAGACTCTGTGGCACTCTGTAGTGTTGGGCTAGCTTCATTAAAGTACCTTATTAGGCTAATGAGCATCATCAATCCAGGCGACCTTGTCCCCCTTTTCTCCCCTCCTCTTCGCATCACTATTTTCTTCCTCTTTTCTATTTGAGAGAAGTGACTTCATTAAAGCTGGTTTGATGAGGTTCCTTGTCAGTTGTTGCTGCCGAAGTGTGTGCGTTGGTTGGCATGTGTGTGTCATTGTCAGCCTGTTATCTCACTGTCGAGCTCTTTGCATAGCAGCCCGCCACATTTTGTGAGCACCATACCAGACTTTGCCATTATCTCTTTGGGTGTTTGTAAGTGTGTGTGTGTGTGTGTGTGTGTGTACGAGTGTGTCGGCCTGCCATATTGCTTGTCCACTGGAGCATAGTGTGTCATTAACTTAGTAATTAACAGAAGAATGACCCCCCCCCCCCCCCCCCCCCCCCCACTGTCATTGTCAGTCACACACACACAGTGTAACAAATAGACTCCCACATTTGCATACATAGTGTTGCTGTAGTGAACCACATATATGCCTCAAATGTCTTTGGGTGTCTTAGTCTTTTTTATACGACAACAATGCACATTTTTGTCTCATATACTCAGAATTACCCTAAATTAATCTGGGCGTCTGAATCAAATTATAAAATGTAAATGCGTTCAAAAGCTGTATTTATTCAATTTGAGGTGATTTTAGGGAGGTTTTTATGCATGTCAGGGACTTTGGTCTGATTCTGTTTAAAGTTCATCCACATTGGATGACAATATTTTTTCTTTAAAAAGCCACATTTTACATAAGAGAGCATCTGCCGTTTGGAAACCTTGTATGAATATACATACTACCATTTTGTCAAAAGTCATTTACTGAGTTATAGTAAGTTAGGTATAATGCAGACGTTCTATAGCTGGGAGGCTGTATTAGCTGTCCTATCCCAGATATGATTAAAAACGGCAGATCTTTTAATCTGACTGATAAATTCTTGAAGTCTTATTGTCATTTTGATTTTTTTCAACTCCACATTGTGCTCATTGGTCTGTGAGTTTGTGCGAGAAACAAAAAAACCATAAAGTAAGTAGAATAAGAATAGCATGATGAAAATGTGTGTGGATGAATATATCAGTTAAGTCTAAGCACCTTTATCACATCCCTACTCTTTGTACACCTTTGTTCTTCTACATCTTCATCTCATTCTTGTGCTGCCTTCTCTTCTTCCCTCTTCTCTTCTTCTCAGCCTCTCAGTCCTTCATCCCTATGTAGCCCAGCTTATCTAATTAACTTTCCACTGCCAGGGTTATACATCAATGTGGACGTCACTTCACAAGGAGAGGGGAGGGGAATTATAATTTTTACCGCTTTCTGTCATCTCCTTCTTTCTCCCCCTCTGTCTTCATGCGCTTTTGTCTCCTTGGTCTTTGTTCATCCATTATCTCTGTCTGTTTCTGTCTCCCTCTTTATGTCCTCTCTGCATAAGTAGACGTCTCCCATTTGATGCAGAACATTAGCACGAAGCACAGTGTAACAAGGGTTGTGGCGTGGGCCTTTAGCTGCACTTGATACCGTGGAAGGCTTGAGAAAATTAAGGATTTATGCTACACTGCATCTCAACCTCTGCACCCTGTACTGCAGGACTTGGGCAGATATGGAAGAAAATCCTCTGTGCACTGAGGTACGGCTTCATAAATGCCAGAAAAGCCTTATCAGCATGAATAAATGCATTCAGAAAGACCCAAATTAACCAAATACAGAAATTAATAAGACATTGAAAAAGATTACATTGAAAAGATTACTGGCATTATATCCTAATCTTTTTTTAAGGAAAGGGGTTGAGAGCAGAACATGACTGCACTGCAGGCTGATTTTTTTTTTTTTTTTTTAGTAAAAAGGGTAACCGTTTCTCTTTTTTTTAAATGGATTTAACTTTTTAGGCAGGTGATGTCATCTGTTGGCAAGTGGGCAACACATTCACCCTCTAGGGTTTAATGACTGATGGAATGAGACTATGAGGAGACATATGCATGCCTTGCATTACCAGGTGATACATTTTTAGTTCTATGTCCACCTTCGGTTACACATTAAATACACATAAAGCGTAATCATGTCTAAAAAGGTTATATCTCCTCAATTTTATTGGGGGTATATTCAAATTGATTCAAAACAAAGCATGTCTGGGTGATTCATTTCAGGTTATTTTATTTCTACATAAATCAAGATATAAATTAAATAAAATACAAACTATATCCCGGTTCTTTTTTTTCTACAAATACTTCACCAAGATGTGGGCATATTGAATTCAATGCATGCTACAAATCCTGAGAGCCATGGAATGTTAAAATCATACCGTGTGTCATTTTATGATAGTGCCCAATGATGCATCGTGTCCTCATCATGCGGAGCATTTCTAAATGGTCTATTAAGGGAAAATGTGTTTCTCTTAAGCTTTGAAAGACACATAAAGTCCATCAAATGACACAGCCAGGTCTACATCAGTCCAGCCTACATTATTATAGTAATCCATGACATTTTTAACATCACTTTAGTTAAAAGTCCATTTCTTTTCTCTGTTCTATTTAACATTGAGCCATTAGAAACCATTTTTTAGTTCACATAACCATTTTTTTGCTGTTTCTGTCATATAAATGAACAAAAATATAACTTTTCAGGTATTGGACATTTGAATGCGCTTTAGATGTTTGTTTTTTTTAAAAGTCCTGATGAGAAGCTATTATTTTAGATTGAAGATCAACATAAAGAAGATGTTTAATTTCATCTTTGCAAGTTCGTAAACTTGGCAGTCAACATGTAGTAGACCTGAGAGTTCATTATTTCCTCAAGCCATAATGCATTCCTTTCCCTCTGACTTTCAGGACCAAACATCTTTTTCTCAATCCATGTAACAAAAAAAAGATTACCATGATTCGACTTGATAACAGTCCAGTCTGTTTTTTTAAAAAGCTAAATAACTGTATATACATTTTTCTGGCCAAGAACTACTTTATCCAAATTACATTCCTTCATTTGAGTTTTCATAGGCACTGCCCTTGACCACTGATGCTGTCGATTAAACAGAAGTAAGCAGATGAAGGCAGGATAGAAGGAAGATCGGATGAGAGGGAGGTGGAGAGGGATGGCAGAAAATAGATGTTTCTGTCGATTTTGCAAGAGAAAATAAAGGCACGCAGGACAGCAAGGCTTAAAGCCAAATCAATGTTGTCAGCAGCTGGCACTTAAGAAGGGGCCATTAAAGTTTAAAAAGTTTGGAAAGCAGCGGTGAAATTAGGGCCAAATGGGTTAGAGGTAGGATAGCACTGGCTTCCAT
This sequence comes from Menidia menidia, assembly GCA_907169785.1. Classification (NCBI taxonomy): domain Eukaryota; kingdom Metazoa; phylum Chordata; class Actinopteri; order Atheriniformes; family Atherinopsidae; genus Menidia; species Menidia menidia. The sequence continues at coordinate 7,935,481 of CAJRST010013335.1, forward strand.
TAAAATCAAAGCCAACAAGAGCTGACAGCTTCTCTTAAGATTCCTGCAGTACTGCTGCCTTTTTTTTATTATCATCTATTCCCATTTTCTTCCCTTCGATCAGCCTTTATCTCTATTCAACACGTTCACTTTCCAGGTGGTTTTCATTCATCTAGATTAGGATACTTCTTATTTATTGTAACTTCTCGGCAAGAAAATGAAAAAAAATAACATATCTCTGTCATTCGTGTTTCACCAGGTTGATTGCCCCTTTATGGACACTTAGTCCGGCCAACCAAGAGATAAAGTGATTGAATAGGTGTTGACCTTTGTGAAAAAGAAAAACAAAGACATTTTACTTTTAAAAAAACACACAAAGAGAAAGAAAAGATTAACCATTCTCTGTGATTAGTAATTGTAGTTTTTTTTAGATTATACTAATGTTTATATAATTGACAGTATTCTTTCTTAATCCAACAGTTCCATCATCATACATTTGGAAGATGGATCATCTTAAGTCAACACATTTCAAACTTTTCAAACCAAATGTAACTTAACCAAATGAAGCTTGAAGAAAAAAAATCCTTTAAACAACCTTTAAAGTCACACACATATGTGTTTCTATCTAAAACGCTTCACAAGAACTCAAAAAGAAGCTTTCACACTAAGTGATCCAGTAAATTTTTAATGAAGATAATTGTACTAGTCAATGTGCCACCCCAGAACATGGGGGCTGTGTTGGTCTGCTGTGTAAAAACGGTTCTCAACATTAAAACGCTAAGATTGGTCATGTACATTTTAAGGCTTCACAATCACCACATAAATATCAGCATTTTGCATTAAACCTTTTGATTATAAATGTGTCCCACTTTAAATATCTCCAGTAACACTCATAAAGAGATAGGACCGGGTGGCCTGTGGTGCTATTTTATGCTACCAACCATGATTTGAGAGTGGTCTGACCCTGAGTTTTGAAATGTTCTTCTCAGAAGAAATCACAGTCAGCATAAAATGTTGCCATCTCAGAACTTTGATCCTTCAATGTGAATCTGATATTTTTGATGATTGAATGTTCTTGAGTGCACTTGGGCTTTGAACATTCGTTTAAAAAAATGTGCTGAAAGTGTTCTAGTGATGCAGAGCCATTGTGTGTAATCACAAACAACCACATTTCCACTGCTTTGATCCCCGGTGTAAAACTTTTGCTGTTTAGTTCATAAATAACAGACTAATAGATATGTTATTTTTTTAATCTAATTCTGAATGTCTTATCATTCCATTTATATACAATATCAACCCACTGTAAGTGAGATTTTTTTGTTAATAATTGCGTTATAGTCGTGTAAATTCAAGGGTCATTTTCTGTGATGTCTCCGATTCCTTTGTTTCCCGCCAAAACTTTTTCCATCTTCAAAATAAAAGTTTTAACACATTATCTATAACATGTTGGGAAAATAAAGATCATAGAGAATAGATTGGGTGATTCCCCCAATAACTTGCCGGGTGAATATTTTTCAAAAGCTGTCCTGTTAGGCGGAGCTTTAACTCCCACCTCCGGGAGAGCTTCAAGCACGTTCCGAGGAAGGCGGGGGACATTGAGTCCGAATGGGCCATGTTCCGCGCTTCCATCAATGACGCGGCCTCCCGGAGCTGCGGTCGCAGGGCTGTCGGTGCCTGTCGTGGCGGCAACCCTCGAACCCGCTGGTGGACACCGGCGGTGAGGGATGCCGTCAGGCTGAAGAAGGAGTCCTATCGGGCCTTTTTGGCGTGTGGGACTCCGGAGGCAGCCGATGGGTACCGGCAGTCCAAGCGACGTGCGGCTCGGGTGGTCGCCGAGGCAAAAACTCGGGCGTGGGAGGAGTTTGGGGAGGCCATGGAAAAAGACTTCCGTACGGCCTCGAGGCGATTCTGGTCCACCATCCGGCGTCTCAGGGGGGGGAAGCAGTGCCCCACCAACACTGTTTACATTGGGGGTGGTGTGCTGTTGACCTCAACTCGTGACGTTGTGGATCGGTGGGTGGAGTACTTCGAGGACCTCCTCAATCCCACTGGTGCGTCCTCCGTTGGAGGGGCAGAGCCTGGGGATCCGGAGCTGGAATCTCTAATCTCCGGGGCTGAAGTCACCGAGGTAGTCAAAAAGCTCCGCGGTGGCAAGGCCCCGGGGGTGGATGAGATCCGGCCGGAGTTCCTTAAGGCTTTGGATGTTGTGGGGCTGCGTTGGCTAACGCGACTCTGCAACATCGCGTGGACATCAGGGGCAGTCCCGCTGGATTGGCAGACTGGGGTGGTGGTCCCCCTTTTTAAAAAGGGGGACCGAAGGGTGTGTTCCAACTATAGGGGAATCACACTCTTAAGCCTCCCTGGGAAGGTCTATTCAGCGGTTCTGGAGAGGAGGGTCCGTCTGATAGTCGAGCCTCGGATCGAGGAGGAACAGGGTGGTTTTCGTCCTGGCCGTGGAACGCTGGACCAGCTTTATACCCTCAGCGGGGTCCTAGAGGGTGCATGGGAGTTCGCTCAACCAGTCCACATGTGTTTTGTGGACTTGGAGAAGGCGTTCGACCGTGTCCCTCGGGGTATCCTGTGGGGGGTGCTCCGGGAGTATGGGGTACCTGGCCCTTTGTTACGGGCTGTTCGGTCCCTGTACGACCGGAGTCAGAGTTTGGTTCGCATTGCCGGTAGTAAGTCGGACTCGTTTCCGGTGGGAGTTGGACTCCGCCAAGGCTGCCCTATGTCTCCGGTCCTGTTCATAACTTTTATGGACCGGATTTCTAGGCGCAGCCGAGGTGTTGAGGGTGTCAGTCTTGGTGGCCTTAGGATCGCATCTCTGCTTTTTGCAGATGATGTGCTCCTGTTGGCTTCATCAAGTCGGGACCTACAGCTCTCACAGGAGCGGTTCGCAGCCGAGTGCGAAGCGGCTGGGATGAGGATCAGTGCCTCCAAGTCCGAGACCATGGTCTCTCACCGGAAAAGGGTAGAGTGCCTTCTCCGGGTCGGAGCAGACGTCCTTCCCCAAGTGGAGGAGTTCAAGTACCTCGGGGTGTTGTTCGCGAATGGGGGCAGGGAGCGTGAGATCGATAGGCGGATCGGTGCGGCGTCTGCAGTAATGCGGGCGCTGTACCGGTCTGTCGTGATGAAGAGAGAGCTGAGCCTAAAGGCGGAGCTCTCAATTTATTGGTCGATCTACGTTTCCACCCTCGTCTATGGCCACGAACTTTGGGTAGTGACCGAAAGAACGAGATCGCGGATACAAGCGGCCGAAATGAGTTTCCTCCGCAGGGTGGCTGGGCTCTCCCTTAGAGATAGGGTGAGAAGCTCGGCCATCCGGGAGGGGCTCAGAGTAGAGCCGCTGCTCCTCCATGTGGAGAGGAGCCAGTTGAGGTGGCTCGGGCATCTGTTCAGGATGCCTCCTGGTCGCCTTCCTGGGGAGGTGTTCCGGGCTCGTCCCACCGGGAGAAGGCCCAGAGGAAGACCCAGGACCCGCTGGAGGGACTATGTGTCCCGGCTGGCCTGGGAACGCCTCGGGATCCCCCCGGATGAGCTGGCTGAAGTGGCCGGGGAGAGGGAAGTCTGGGTTTCCCTGCTCCGGCTGCTGCCCCCGCGACCCGACCCCAGATAAGCGGTGGACAATGGATGGATGGATGGAAGCTGTCATTTATGTCATTATAGTGATTAACCTATACTTCTGCTATATCATTTTAACCACCACTCCAAATGCATCTGATTTTGTCAGCTAATTTAGTCAGATCAGGGAGTTCTACCTTTTCGAGCCTAGAAATGAATTGGTTATAGGACTCCATACACCATTAACAAGTGTCTCAAAAATGCCCACCAGTATTTAAGAGGATTAAGGAGATTATACTGGTGAAATAAAAGATAAACAGCAGGAAATTATAGTTGTTCCATCGCTGCTTTGAATTTTGGTCAATATTGAGCCTAATTATGTTGTTTGTTCATTGTGCTCTCCTAAATGAGGGGATAGAACAACGTTTTGACTTTTACATTTAAAAAAACGGCACTAAAAATGTAATATTTGGTCTAGTTTGCCTTTCTTTTCTTTTCAATGTTACTCCGAGTACTTTATTGGACATATAGATCTTAGGGTTTATGTTTGACTCACAAACACAAACATTTGACTTTGTACGATTGAATTTCTACGATTTGTAGTTTATAATCAAGCCTTCCTGCATGCTTTCATGAATGTGTTTTTCTGTGCCCATATGTGTCCACGCTGTATGTGTACACTGCACATTGGTTGTTACGTTCCCAGTCTCTCTTCAGCCTCTGTCATTTAGTCCATTGTCAGCTCCCATTCCAGCATCTGTCCATTCAACAAACCTAATGGTGTGTGTAATACACTTAGATAGCTTCACAGCCACCCACCTTTTTGTGTTGTTGAAGCGTGTATGTGTTCTATGTGTGAGTACGGGGTCAGTAGGAGAGTAGAGGAAAAGAAGAATGGGAGGCAAGGTTAGCTAAGGTTAGATGGGCATAAAAGTTGAACTGTGTGCATTTGTGCGGATTAAATAATGTGTGTTTGTGTGTGTCCTGAAATCCTTTTTTTTTTTACTGTCCTTTCAACCTCCATCATACCTCTCTGCCTTCACTCCTCAACTCCTCCAACCTCTCAGTTAAAGACTTCAGAGTTGACACTTTCCAGTCATTTTCAGTTCTCGGCACTCATCTTGGATGGAGTTTTTGACACTGGGAAAGATGCCTATTCGCTTTCTTTACTGAGCTATTTCTGAGGAGATCAGAAGCATTCTCACATCTGTCAGCACACAAAACATCTAACAAACTCACCTGAGATTGTCATGATTGCCTGAAATCACTGCTTTTGAGATTCTGGCAGGTTACGAGACCTATATTTCTCTGTCAAAATTCAGAAACTTTCAAGACAAAATGGATTAATTGCATTGTTGCATGTGCCGTATAGGTGAAATCTTGCTTCTGCATTGACTCTGAATTCAAATATCAAGCAGGGATTACTTTCAAAAACTGTGTGAGGCTGCTTCAGTAAATCAACACGCAATCACCCAACACCATACACGTTACAAACCTGCCTCCTAACACACACACACATACATGACTAGCTCATATTAACACTCTAACCAGGATACAGAGCTGAGTGTACATTGATAGACCAGAAAGCTTTGAGGTGAAATTTCAAATGCATACTGAACACACAAAATATTTTGGTTAATTAATAAATGCTGACAAATTCAAATAAAACCAACTCATAAACGATATTCAGCCCCATCTATGGTCTATCCTGTGCCTTTTCTCCACCATAATCCACTGGACTCTGTGCAAATGTTGGCTGGTTACTTCTAACCGTTAAGTGTATATAATAAACTGCTGCTATTTTTTCCTCTCTTACAGGTGTTTTTTATTGTTTTTGTAATTGTTGCTAGGATCTAATTCCACTATTCCAGTATTTACACAAATATCGTTTACCCAGTATGCTTTTCAGTCCCTCATTAGTTTCAAGATTTTGACTGAAGTTCATGCTTCGGCATTGACCATCTATAAAAAAGTATTCCAGTTTTTTTTCAATCTATGAGATTTTTTTTTAAAGTATTTTGAAGAATAATAGGAATTTTTCTGCACCTTCTCCCACTTATCCTTAAGTCTCATGCTTTCCAGTCCTTTTCTTTCTCTTTATGGTCTCTTCGATGACACCTTCATACATTTAACTTTGAACTATTTTCTCCCACCTCTCTCTGCCTTTCATTCGCAGAAAACCTTATCCCTTTACAATGGTTCTCGTATCCTTTCTTACAATTCACTTATTTCAATTTTTTTTTTGCATTTCTTGACCGTGCCAAAGGAAATCATCCATGAAAAATGTTTTGACCTCCATAATTGCCACTCCCCACATGTTTCCCCTCTCCTTGGTGCCAGAGGCATGTGGTTGCCAAACTGCTGCTGGAGAGAGATTGGTTCAGACATAAAACCCCAATCTTTACGCATATTTTCAGACACAAACACACCATCTTGTCCATTTATGCAAATTGAAAAGGACACATTCTTATAAGATGCACAAAAGCATTGCCATTCCCTTTTAGATTGTATATGATCAAACTCAAAATGGCATGACTATTTAATGCTATCTTTTGTGGTTTTGAAATTCAGCGATTGATTTTTGTTTCACTTCTGAATTTTCCATTATTTGGAAGTGTTTATGCAGTCCGTCTCGGGACTGTAAGAAAGATGCAGGATTCATCCATCCATCCATCCATCCATTATCAATACCGCTTATTCCCTGTTGGGGTCGCGGGGGGAACTGGAGCCTATCCCAGTGGTCAACGGGCGTGAGGCAGGGTACACCCTGGACAGTCCGCCAGTCCATCGCAGGGCCACACACAGGACATACAAGGACAAACAACCACTCACACTCACATTCACTCCTAAGGGCAATTTCCCCAATCTCCAATCAACCTAACATGCAGGTTTTCGGACTGTGGGAGGAAGCCGGAGAACCCGGAGAGAACCCACGCAGACACAGGGAGAACATGCAAACTCCACCCAGAAGGGTCCTGGTTCCCCCGGGATTCGAACCCAGAACCCTCTTGCTGGGAGGCGACAGTGCTAACCACCACACCACTGTGCCGCGATGCAGGATTCATCTAATAAAAATAATGTACACTGCCCATAGCATATGTTTATAAATGTCCTTGTAAAAGTGTTGAAAGTGCATAAGATTATTCTTGTAAACAGCTGGTTTAAAGCAAACCTTCATTTCAGAATTGCTAATAGAATATTTCATTTTTATGGTGTGTCTGTTTTTTATTACACTTTTGGCTTCCTGAAGTCATAAAAAATATGAAGTCTTGTTCATGAAGAGTGGCAAAAAAAACTCAAAAGATCATGCCCTACTGTATTGGCTAAAAGAAACGGGCCACAGCCACTGATCTGAGGTCCCTTGTTATTAAGGGCATTTGAAAATACAGAAGAAAAAGCAAGGTACCATGTGCTGAAAAGTATATGCGGATCACTTCTTGCTTTTAGTGTTATAAACTAGGCTTTAACATGCTTGGGATAGACATCTTAAATACTTTAGCTCCCATGAATATCCCCCAACTAAAAAGAAATCCCACTTTGTACTCACTGTGACAGGAAAAAAAGTATTTTAAGTCAGTTTGTGAGTTGTGTTGTAGTTGCTGTTGGATCTGAATGTTGAACTTTATCAAATTAATCACAACAAAGGCTGAAGAAGTTTATAGTGATTATAGGAACTGTATTAGGCTGGTTTAAGTCATATTTGTCACACTGTTTCCACTGTTTTGGAAACAAAGAATCGCCTTCGCACACCAGATTAAGTCTGGAGTTGTGCAGCAATTTCTGTGTTTTTATTCTGTTTATGTCACAACCCGAGACAGTTCTGAGGGACTCAAATGCACAACTCTGCTGACTTGAATAACAAAAGTATCTATTTAAAAAAAAAAAAGATAGGCATTCTCAGGGAGGATACAAAAACAAACTAATGGCACTTTTAAAAGAGGATGCAAAAACAGACAAAAGGCGTTCTCAAGGAGGATCAATTATCTTAACTCACACTAGACTCTTGACATAAAGAAAAATACTCAAACACAGACGTACACATCCATGAATTAACCAAGATGAAATGACAAAGACAAAGGGAAACAAGGACTATTTATACAAGAGGGGAGTGAACACAGGTGAACCAAATCAGGGGCGGGCCAGACTATTGCCAAGGTGGGAAAATAAAGGGAGGAATTCTGGGTCTGTAACTTCGGGGGTCCATCGAAAATGTACTTTTGATGAGGTGAGAGCATGCATGGAGGCAGCAACTGAACTAGAAATGCATGAACATTTTCTGTAGAAGCTGGCAAAACCGAGGAACTGCTGTACCTTCTTGTGGCTGTCCAGAATTGGCCAATTGGCCACAGCGCTGACCTTAGCTGGGTCCATCTGCCTTTTGTTGGCTGTGACAATATAGCCCAGGAAGCTGACAGTGGCTGCATGAAACTCACATTTCCCAGCCTTGAGGTATAGTTTGATTTTTCTAGCAGCTTCTGCAGGACGTGGCGAACATAACTGTTTATTTCATGGACGTTTCCATTAAGTAACAGTATTATCAGACAGCCAGTATATTTTTTTTCTTCATCTATTAAATTCGCATTCTGTGTAGTTATGTTCGGGAAAGACATTTCCTGCCTGGAACTATGAAGTCATGATCGGCACTAACCTGAGAGATAGAATCAGGGATGAAGGGAATGAGGGAATGAAGTGACAAAGATTACATAGCACAAGTCATTTTAACCCCCCCCTCCCCCCCTTGGAGGCACAACTGCTTGCATTGAAGCTTTTCTAATAAATAAGCTCTCATGATCTGAATATAGCTCTTCAACTTCTCTATCATTCAGTGAATGGGCATCTGTGAACATACTAACGTGATGCCACTCACACCTTGGCCTCTCAATGCTTCTTCAAAGGTTTCTTTATGTCTTTGAAGCAGGGTCTAATGCATCCGTGTTAAGCATCAAGCCAGGTGTGACACTCCAGTGGTGAGAGGTTCAAGGCAAAAATCATAATTCACCCGTGCTTTAACACTTCAACCTGGGATTGCAGAACACTTTACCCCATTGATGTTATCTCTCAGCTGATTCGGCAATGACAATCTGATATGTGGAAGGACACATCTGGTTCTTTTTGACACCAGTGAATTACAAGGAGGTTAAGAATTGCCTCAAGGAGGACATTTTATTTAATTTTTGACTCAACCAAGTAACCACATTTTTAAAGAGGCTAATGTTTCATCATACACACTCTGTTACACTCAAACTGAGCTGAACAAACAGCAGCAAAAGTGTTTTTTTTTGTTTTTTGCATGTAAGACGGAAACTGCTTGCAGAGATTTCATTTTGGATGATACACTGCAGGGCTACACGGGTCAGCTGTCTGCCTATGAGAGACAGAAACATTTCAGACTTGGTGGCTTGAGAGACAGCTGCGTATGTCACCAGAATACATGTTTCCTTAGGGAGGCAGAGGACGCCACAATCTGTTACAGACATTTTGAGTCGCATGCAATGAACATAATGTGTATCTAATGAATGGCAAAGTGGACAGTCGGGATGCTATGGCCAGGCTACTGGCCGAGCTGCTGATGGATATCCAGTAGCAAAAAGAAATACTAAAAAGAGCATGACAAAAAGAAAGACATATTGTGGTATCTCCATTTTCACTATAACTTTAGTGAATAGATTTTTTTGTGGGTCAAATTTGACTTCAGGGAGAGCTGTCTTTGCCTTGAGCATAGGCAACTCATCACTAACATTCAGTCAGTCATTCAGTCAGCGAGACTAAGCTGCCATTATCATCATTTTATAGTTTATTATGTTATGATTGTAGCAGTTCCTTTTGGTGAACCGCTTGGTCAATGGGCTGTGGACGTACAGCTGTCAGAGAGCCTTTTGCACGGGGGCCTTATGATACTTAAATCATCAAAAAAATATGTAAACAGCAAACTCTTCCTCAGAGCTTCCTCAGATAACCGGTGTGTCTCAGATAACCAGTTAAAGCATCATTTTGTTATTATTACAGTTTTTTAACCAAGATATTCTGAAGAGTTACCTTTTGTAAAGGAAAATATAGTCACGTTTCTATTCCTGTTAGTACTAGTTAATACTAGGAAAGGATGCGGAATTTGCATTGCTGCAACTTGAGTGCTGTGGAGTCAGAATCCTCTGTGTACCCATGGAAAAAGTACATATTTGTGAAATTATTTATGAGTTATTTATTTTGTTATCTTTCTATAGAAGAAGCACATCCTCATGTGTAGAATTACATCTTACAGAGTAGACCAAACATGCAGCCGCATGCTCAGCGCCCCATACTTTATAGTTTCATTTCAGATGAATGTCAGTGTTAATCCAATCTTAAGCTTTAAGAAATTACTTCCACATCTCTTCCTCCCTATTTTCATCTACTCATCTTTCTATCCGACCACCCCCAACCTATATCAGCATTATTGTTGTAAAAAAACACACATTTCTATTTGAACTTTCATCTACTCCCCTCTTAACGCCTTTATATTGATCTCATACTCAGGATATCCTGCTTCAAAACTGTTATCCATTTCACCCTCTACTCTAATAATGAGTGCACTCTGTGAGTCTTTTTGTTTCCCTTATAAAAAAAAGAAAAACAAAAATGTATCACGTCTTTTCCCCAATCCCATTGCCATGCCCAAGTTAATTTTTGGTACCCGTTAGTATTAGCATCAGAATGTTTCCCCATCTGATATCTTCCCCTTGCAAGACCATAGACTAGATCTTCAACTTTTAGGGAAGGAAAATGGGGAGAAGATCAGTGAGCACCATCCTGTTAAACTGATTAATATTATCCAATAATGTGTGGGTGGTTTTCCCTGGTCAGAACTTGGCAAATGTACGAATATGTGATTTTGTCCACTTACTTTTCACAACATGGTATTTAAATCAGTTGCATTTTCTCTAAAGATTTTGGGCCAGTCAAACAAAGAGCTCATGCCATTCCATTCAAACACTGTAACATAATGATTTCTGTATGTCTGTTTGTTAAGGTTCATTGGGTAAAACATTTCCTGGTCAGCCAGGAGTTGCAATTGAAAGGTAAATTAACTACAGGAAGCCTCATTTCACCCCAGCTGGCATCATGCAAAATGCAGGCTACATGAGCAGGGGACAGGTAGTCAGTCCAACATACGGACAATACAGAAACTGATTCACACACACTCCATGTTTCAACCTGAATTCACTTATTAGTGTTTTTGGATTGCGGAAGGAAAACCAGAGGACTTGGATCAAAACCCACACACAAACAGGGAGAAAAGTGCCCACAAAAAGCCCCCTGCTGAAATTTGAACCAGGAAATGTTTGGCTGCAAGAACAGTGTTCACGGCGCCTCATCACAACTCATACATTTAGAAATCAAAGTTTCATCTTAGTTATTCTTTGTTAGTAAAAGAGCCAGCACCTTTATCTACGCCTTCTGTCCACAAAGTCTATATGTCTATAAGTCAACATGTATCATATTAGATACATACGGGTTCTAAAATGTTTTATATCTTATATTATATATAAAAAAATGTTATTATTTTTCATATTTTGTTAAATGGTCAAAGAAAGACTTCAAACCAAGCTTAATTGGTTAATAGATCTGGTCATTTCTACAAAGGTAGTTTAGCTAAATACCCAATGAAAGCCACATGAATATAAGTTTGTGTTTATGTGTGGTCTTTACACCGAGGAAGATACAGTATGTCCTGTCAGCCAGTGTGAACTCAATAGCTACATTAATTGACACTGATTTCTCACTGTTGAATTATCTGAACCACTCCTTCGTCTCCTTTGATTTGGATTCATATTATCTCCCTCTCTTCATGCAAACCATTTTCCATTTGATATGACATTTCCTCTCTATCATCTGTTCTCATATTCTGCCATGTGATCTTCCTCTCCATCTCTCCTTCCTGCCATTTTGCTCTCAAAGCTACTTTTCTCCCACATTTTCACTTCCCCTCTCCTCATTTCTAAATTGTAGACTATGAATAATGGGGCAACAGATGTCTTCTGAGATTTCCTCCAAGCCTCTGGGTGCCTGAGTTAAAGAGCAATACAGAGAAATACAAAGAAATCACCATTTCTAAGAATTCCATTGAACACTAAAGAATAAATAGGCAAATGCATGATGAAGTGGACAACATTGTTACCATTCTAGCTTGAAATGAGCTGTAGCCAAGACAATTATTTCCTCTACGTAGGCAATTTTTTTCTGTTCACAGATTAATTGTTTTGCCAAAAGCTATCCATTGTAAGAAACTTGGTGTTAAATAAGTTATAAATAATTTCTGAGAGACCCTCTGACTAATGTCTTAGATATGTTGACTCAAACCCACCAGTGTAAACATATTCTAGGACTTCACAAGCCTTAGAATAGAATAGAATAGAATAGAATAGAAAAGATCTCTTTATCTCTGCTGTTTTAAGTTTTTCTAATGTGTTAGTCAAGAAACTGGTGAAATATATGTATTTCTAACGGAACAAGTTAACACTAGAATTAAAGTTTGAACTGGATCTTTACACCTTGAAACAAAGGCCTTTAAATTTCTTCCTAACGTCACACCTACTAAACACATGAAAAACCAGAGCTGAATGAAGAAGAGATTTGTTTGTTGTGCTCATTCTGTTCATTTAGCGCCTTTCATGTGGATTTTGGGATTCCTCTGCACATCGTAACCCTCCCCTGATATATTTTAGTTAAATCTATTTATTTATTTGGCACAACACCTGACATCAGCTGAAGCTTCATTTCCTTGGAGACGAACAGACAGAGAATTAACAACCTGCCTCACACACTGGAAGCCTGCACAGGCTGACTTACTTCCTGGAGTGACTTAAAGAAGCTGTTTATAGAAACTGTGCAGGAGAAGCTTCATGATCTCTTTCTTTACAGCTTTTAAATTTGACAGCTTGCAATTTGACCATATTTTGGTTTAAGCTTGCCATGAATATTTAGTGGGCGCCACAGTGGTGTGGTAGTTAGCGCTGTCACCCCTCAGCAAGGGTTGCCAGTTTGAATGTGGAGTTTGCATGTTCTCCCTGCGTCTGCGTGGGTTCCCTCTGGGTATTCTGGCTTCCTCCCATCATCCAAAAATATGCATGTTAATTGGAAACTCAAAATCGCGCCCAGGAATGAACATGGTTGCAGTATATAAAATGGATCAATAAGTATTTAGCATCCATTTTTTGTGATTTCCTCAAATAAATCTGGGGTTAATTGAAGTGAGAAATAAATAATAATAATATAATAAATAGCAATACAATTTAAAAATAAATAGCTGTAATTATTCCTTCAAATATCAAACACATTGTTGAGGTGTGTTATTGTCCTATTTTATTTAACAATGAGTTTTCCAAATATGTTTGTGATTCGTAGTTGTGTAAATCACAAATGAGATACATCATTTCAGCATGATTTGTGACGTTCACTGGTCTTGTTCAAAGTAAATACGATGATTTGCCCGAACGTTTTGGCTATGTTTCAAACATCGCTGAATGTGTTACCAGTTGTACTTTTGAAATTTAATTGAATTAAAAGAGGTTACATAATCCTGTCACTTCAACTGTTTTCTTATCATATTTTTAATCTAGCATAAATGCATATGGGATGGATTTGTGTACAGTTTGATGTGTCATTGTAATTTTGTATTTTACTGAATGTTTTCTCTTGAGTCTCCCTCTCCATCTATCTGTTACGCCCACTGATTCCCCTTTTTTCCTCTTCTCCTAGTTTGTGCTGTGCCACTTCCATGTCCCGTTCTTCATCAAAACAGATTTGTTTGAAACAGAAATTCTCTTTCTCTCTCCATTGATCATTTTTGATGAAAACCTAAATTTGCCACAGAGACTAGTCCCTGCCCACAGCAATATACTCTCGCTTCCCCTACACAACCCCCTCTGCAAACACTAGAGAGGCTTTAGAATCTTTTGCTTGTTTGTTTTTTGGTTGTTGGAGGCACTCGGGTGACCAATGTGAGCTCACACATATAAGAAATGGATGTTGGATGAAATTTATTTTAATCATACGACTTTTGCGTTCACAGATCTTACTAGATGCAAACACTATCAAGCTGGGCAGCATTCCCCTGGGTAGTGCTGTAGACCCACTGGAAGGGGCACCTGCAGGCACCACCTACACCAAACAGACTGTGTATGAGCTGTGCGCCTGTGCCAACGGCAAGCTCTACCTGTCTCCAGCTGAGAAAGGCTCCACCTGCCAAACCACCAGTAATTTCTGTCTCTGGAGCTGAAGATGGGAGGGCCGACCGACACGCAGGACATATGGACTATAGAGTGTAAAACTAACGCCAGCCAGCGGACTGAATCGACATGGATTATGGCTTGGAGGTAAGCTGATGCAAGCTAACAAGCCCGATCAACACGGACTGAAGCATGGCCAGGATTTCGTGTACGTTCAGTAATCAAATAACATGGACAAGAGCTCGGCTGGAAGCTAAATAGTTGCCAACAGACCAAACTAACATGGATAGCGGCTTGGTATGAAGCTAATGCCAGCTAAAGGACTGAATCAACATGGACTGGGGCCTGCGTGAGGCTATTGCCAGCTCTCCAACCAAATAATAAGGACTGGTCAGTGGCCAATGCCGGTGGAAGACAAATCACTTGGCGTGATACGACAGGTGGTTTGATAATGAGGCCCCTCACAGACATTACTGGGCAGTCTAGATTTGAAACTCTTGTTGGTTGTTTTTCCCTTCTTAGTTGCTGCCACAGTGGTGTCCGAGAGCCAACAGAACTGTTCCAGAGGGTTGCTTTTTGTGTCCACGGTTTGACCAAAATGTCCAGGAAACGTGCTCCTGTAGTCAAACAGATTCAAACAGAAATGATGATGGACTGCTACGTCCACCAGGACCATGGAGTAGAACTCCCGGTTAATCTACTGGTTGGAAAACAGAAATCAGTGAGAACGTTGGCTCAGCCCGATGGGTAGCTAATCAGTAAATTAGACAATTGTTTTGTCTTGTGGGAAGCTAAGGCTACCTAACGGACCAATTTATACCAGAAAGGCCTTCCTCTCCCCCCTTGCCCTCCAGTCTTTCAACCTAAACACTGTCATGCAATCCTACATGTGTCTGCATCTGATAGTTACAATGTCTTTAAACCCAACTTCTATGAGACAAAAAAAAAATGCTAATAAATACGGTTTATAATTATATCCACCAGCTTTTGCCCATTTCATATTTTTCCGATTTTTCAGAGCTTTCCTTTTCCATTTCAGATCACACCCTTTGCTTATCTTTTTTTGTTGTTTTTTTTTTCTTCAGGGGTTATACACTCAATTATCTTTCCCTATTCTGCAGTAGCTCTCCTTTATATTTCCTCCGTACTCGATTTATTTTCTTCTGTCAATGCATCTATTTGCACTGGACTAGAAAGAAAGGGTCACTCCTATACTTTTTTTCATGAGTGAAATTTGAAAAAGAAAAAATGACAGAAAGCATTGATATACTCTTCTTTCAAATGAAGTTATGCAGTCTATTTGATTTAAATTGCTACAAGATATTTCAAAGTTTCAATCGACATTATCAGGGAATGTGTTGCTCTTTTGTCGTTGACTACTAAGATCAATCAAGTCAAATAAGAAAACAGAGAAATGTGAGTTTCACATTTGTGTGTAATTAAAGTTAGAAAATAGACAGATGTGTGCTATTTGACTATTCTTCCCAGGCTGCTGTCAGAAAACAGAGTGGGTTCACTCTACTTCAAAGACTTTATAAACCCTAATCCTGGTTTATAGATTGTTTGAAGTTTTACTCTGTGAAACTTTTCATTTTAATATTCATTCAAAGCCCTTTGGCTTTTCTTGCCAAACCTTTGCTCTTCTTTCTCAAATCTGTCTATATCTTTTGTCTTTGTGCTTTCTCATTTTGGTCTTTCTTTGCTTGTCTCTAAGTGCATATATACTGTATATATGCTAACTGTATATTTAATTGTTAATTCTCCTTGGTTATCTCCCCTCTGTATTTCTTCCACTGCAGTTATCTTGCACTCTTATCTCTCACTATCACAAACCAAAAGACATATCTTGATCCATTCCATCAGTATTCTTTGCTATCTTTATCATCATCCCTCCATCCTGTCCCTTTTTCTTACACTAAATCTTTCACTATACCCTGAAGTCCGACAAGTAAAGAGTCTCCTTAGCATTATTCTAATCTCGAAGTTCCGTGTGAATGGTCTTGAGCTGGGCTATATTTTCATCCAACATCTGCATTTGCTGAAAATAATAACAAATCAGCATGTTTGTGGAGTACAAATCACTATGGAAGAAACAGTGGGTGGATTTTGGTTGTGTGTGGATGGTTTCAGCTAATATAAGGCCCTGAAATGTTGTTTTTTTATTATTATTTATTTTGCTCTTTTAGATAAAGTGAAACACAGGTGCCTTTGCTACTGTTGGTAAAAGCACATGATAGTCTGAAGAATCACACTACCCTCAGTGGACCATCTGCAAGTGTCTCTGAATTATCTATTATCAATTTACCTACCTAGCAATGTATTTCGTTTTTTGTGCTCCCCTCCAACAACTGCATTTTTAGTTCAGTCAGTATATCCATCTGAAAAAAAGAACAATCCTGGTTTAAGATTTGATTTTCTGGTGTGTTCTTTATGGTTTATTGATAATAAAGCACAAAATATGCCATGTAAATAACAATACCAATAAAATACAAGATGAAATAAAATATTATTTGTAAAGAAAATCTCTGCAACCTGTGTTGTAATTATTTATATTTTTTACTGTCGTCATGTTTCAGTACATTTTTTCTCCAAATCCCAATAACCACGGGTAAATTCACTTCATGTCAGTTATATTACCACATTGTGCATGGATTCTCTTAATTTTGGTAGTTTACTGATCCCAATATGTCCATTTGGATTTTTCTTTTAAACAAATACCATTTTCCTCACTCTAAAGCACTGATCCATTATTAATGGTATTTTCGAGTTCACATTTGATTAAATAAATCATCCCTTACACAGTCATACTTTGATCAGTAGCAAAGACTCATAAAGACAAGATTAATACTGAATAATTAGAATGTGCTGGTGTCCTCTGCCAAAGACAACATTTCAGTATGAATTTTAGAATAATAAGGGGAGTGCATATGCAACAAACCCATGCAATAGTAAGACATTGTGAATTTGCACGTTGTGCTCCAATGTGGTTCTTCTGCTGTAAGTCTGCTGGACTGTGTGAGAGACTCAGCAATGGGACACCTACAAATACTCATAAGGTAGGACGGGGTGGACAGAAGTTTTACACTATGGACTATCATATTTTTTTAGATGTTTTATTCTTTATGAAGCAATGTTGAATCTATTTGTCCCTGTTGATTAAATAAATAGATCAATAAAAACTGGACAGAAAGAAATCTTACATCCACTAAGAGTATGTTATCCTAAAATGTATGACCTAATTTGAATTAATTTGAAGCTGAAATAATTTAATTTCTGTAACATTACACATACATTTCTGACTGAGAAATACGTTCAAGAAATGTAATATTTTTTAGACGTTTCTCATTCCTTTCTTCACATTTCTTGTTTGTTTGATTACACATCACAGTCTTGGTTCCTAGGTTAGTTTGTGTCTGCAAAAGTGTGCCACTCAAACTTGCATGAAAAAGGAAGGAAGTTAAAAACTCATAAAGACTCACAGAAAAGGAACTGACAGGGCATTGTCAGTTCCTTTTTTCTATTAATGTGTAATATATGTGTAAGTTTGTGTAAGTTTGTCATCTCTTCACTTACTCTAACAATTCTCAAAGTTTTTATTTTCTTTTTCATGTTTGGTTTGCAAAATTCTTTTAATTGACTTTTAAAAAGTCATTTTCTTTCTTATAGAGTGTTGGTGAGATAAATACAATAACATAACAAATAAAGAATGAATAAATTAAAACGCTGTTGGAGACATACAAATGTTCAAACTGCTGTGTTTGAATGTCGAAAAGCTGAAAAGGAGAGTGAGAATATGTGCATGTGAGACGTACTGTTAAAAAAATAAGCATCAGGAAACCACACATGTCACAATGACTAGCTGGCATCCGTTCGTTCAGCTCTGTGTCCATTGTATCTGGTTAGTTTCTGACATTAATTTCCCTTGGAGTCTTTTCTTGTTTTTATATGTACTTGAAAAGTACATATATTTGATTGAAATCAAGTAAAAATCTTAAACTGTGTTCAACTTTTGTTTCACATGTGGCGCTCATGCCGAAGGAGACCGAAGGCGGTGAGGATTTGTTCAGATAGGAGAAATGTGAGGTGTTGATGACATTTGTAAAATAGATTAAACATTAAAACTAAAAGCTTGACAGACATTAGATCACTTGTCACACTTCTGATGATCCGCCCGTGAGCTGTGCTTTCCACGGAATCATGAAGCCTACTAATGAAGCCTACACACCACAAAGGTCTCCTCCAACAGTTTCCTGTTTGGTATTGCTTACACATTTTGTATTTAGGTTATTTGTTTCATCTGTAACCATAAACTGCTTTTTTATTGTATCTGTTTTTGTTTTGTTTTTTTGTTTTTTTTGTATGTCATCATATATAAAACTATATTATGTTTTCATGCGTGCTCTGAGCCCTATAATTGTAACATTTTCTTAGCCGACAGAAAACAATGCATGTGTGGGTTATGTGTGAAGTTTTTGTGAGGACGTTCTATTTTCAAATTTTGCAAGTTAAAGGAAGAGGAAGTTCTAGACCCATAACGTCAACCAGACCGATCCTGCTGATATCATATGTGTTGTTACCTTCTCATTTCAAGATGATCAGACCACTCGCGTGGACTTCTGTTCTCTTTGGTGAGCTGCTATTCTCTTACATTAGAGGACTCAAACTGGCTGTTTATTGAGATTAACATGTTTTGAATAAAGATTGACTCGTGCAATAAATCACACTAAGAATCTTTAAAACAACTTAACTGACTTAAGAATGTTCGTTTTGTGTTTTTCTTGTAGCTCTGAGTGTCGTGGACATGAAGGCTCTCAAACCAGTGGGCCGCGTGGGTGAAAATGTAACGTTTACATGTTCAAACTGGAACGTTTGGACAAATGTAAATAGTAATGTTAAGTATCTTTGTTTTAGTCCATGCACAGATGAACAAGTCATTGTCAAAGCAGGATCTCAAAAGACTACAAAAAAGGGCAGGATACAGATTACTAACAAAGGTGATGTTTTATTGGTGACTTTCATGGATCTAAAGTTGACAGACTCCAAAAAATATATTTGTGGACTTGAAAGAACTGGCTTGGATTCATTTGTAGAGGTGGACCTCCATGTGACTAATGGTAAGTCCATGCTCTTCATTTTCAGTTTAATAGGATGACACTCATTTGTTCAAAAGATACTGAGGAAATAAAACAATGCATCTTACGTTTATCTGAAATCTGCAGTGACTCCACGTCCAAAGAAAACTGTTGAGGAAGTCACAGCTGGAACCACAGAGACATTTGGTGTTAGAATAAAGAGCACCACAGCAGGACTGGACTACACCTCTGTGTGGTACAACACTGTCCACACCACACTTACTTCACTAAAAGCACAAGGGGCTGGTAAGAAGGGCACTCATTTTTCATTTATCATAAAAAAATTGTCATTTTTATGCTCATTTTTGCTTTTCTCTGCCTTTAAACAAACATAATCTCTCTTGATTTTTAGTTACAGTACAACAAATAACTAAGATGTGGTATATTAGAAGCTCACATACCCTTAAAGCTTTCATGTGTTTGCAGTCACATCCTGCTTTCATAAAAATGAAGGGGTTTCAATATTTAATCTAGTTTCACATGGTAGCTCAACAGAGGATCGTTAACCCTTTAAAACCTGATCCAAGAATTATACAAAAAAGAAAATTACTTTTTTTTTGTTTTAAGTCTTTATTTGGCCTTTTAACAAAATATGGAAAAACAAAAAACAAAAAGAAATTTTAATATTAATAATTTATTACTATGCAATAAGTAAAGATTATTTTTTGTGTAGTCTTCTGCCCCCTGTTATCAGGTCTATCTGATTGTGTACAACAGGATTTTGAGCAAAGTTTTTACCATGAAATTATGCAAAAGGTGTCAGATGCAAAACATTTCAGAAACCCTATGTATAAAATATGATACATTTGGCATTACAGGGTTAACATGATGTGCTTAACTTTTTATAAAAGGATGGGTGCCATATCTGGTTGTGGGTGTTATTGCCATACTAGCCATACTGACTGTGCTTCTGATGTTTATGAGGACTTTGAGGAGAAAGCGAGGTGAAACCGCAGACATTATTTGCACTCTATGTGGCTGAAGACAAACAAGATTGTTTTAGCTTGTCCTTGTACACTTCTTCAGGAGTGGAGCCTGGTTGTCCTGATGCTTCTCTACCTCACAGTGCACATGCTGTAAGTTTGTTTTCAATGTTTTACGTGTTTTGTTCTTTAAAGAGTGACTTTCAGTTATTGATCTTTGCAGGGCTGCACAATCACACAGCTATCATTTGAAACACTTTCATTATTTTTAAAGTTTGTGATAGAAATCACACTTTCAGCTTAATTCGTGATTGTTTTTTATGAGTATTGGTTGATTTTTGTGCGTTACATAGATTTAATTACATCTAATTTTCTCACTTATTTACTTTCCAAGGATGTTGAAAATGAGAGTAACAGAGTTGAAGACCAGAACCAAATGGTCCCTTCCCAAGCTCTCCTCTTCTCAACGGCCCACACTAGCCCTGAAAGTCTTTATGCAAATTCATCATGTCTCCAAGACATTAACTTAGAACTTGAACGGACATATGATACTATTACAGTTTCCAACTACGAATTTGTCCAGGGAGGTGCACGTGCGCACAGCAGATCCACAGACCCTTCTGTTGAAACAGTGTACTCCCTTGCTCAATGTTCCGGAACAATCGTGAACACAAAGGAGAAAAAGACTATCTTCGCTTATTCAAACATCTTTGAAAATGACTTTTTATATTCCTTAAGTAGATGACAGCAGCCAATATCTCCTTTTATTTCCAACAAAAAGGAGCCCAATGCTTCTCAAATGTCCTTAAATAGCCATCAGAATAATAAACATGACATATCCCAGAATACCACAGTACACATCTAACCATGAAAGGGAAGGAAGCTTCACTCCTAGTGTTCATCTTGTCATAACCGAGGGAAAACAGAAAGGCACCTTTTTTACCGTACATCAGGTTACCATCCCTGAGGTAAAGCGCACCTTGGTTAATAAACAACACATTTTCCCAGACATAAGAAAGAAGATCCCCTCAAATGGCTATTGACTAAAACATTATTTCACGAGTTGCAGAAGTTAGGGGAGGCAAAGCAGGGCTTGTTTGATGTTTTCGGTTCATTTTCTTTCTATCTAGTGTTTGCTGTAACTAATAACTGTTAGACTTTATAAGAAGCTTTTGTATTTTTGTATGATATGTTGTTACCTTTCCAATGACTTCATTTTCAATCGTGTTGTGTTGAGTGCACATCAAAAAAAAATTGATATGAACAAACCCACAGGTGTGAATTCACACGTAGCCATTACAGCTTTTAGAAATGTAGACAGGCTGATTCCGATAATACACAGTCATGTTTAACAGTCATGCAATATTAAACTATATCATCGTCTGTAACTATGACTTTAGCAGTGTACAGTCAAACAGTGAGCTCATAACGTTTTGACAGAGACAGATACACAAATCTCTTTGACCTTTGTGTCTGGAGGAATGCTCACATCTCAAATATGAGCTGTTGCAGTGGTAAGCCTCTCCATCGGTCACAATTACTCTTTGCAAAGACCGTCTTGCTCTTGTTCGTGCTCCATATGTTTTCCAATAAAGCATACAAGCAAAACCTTTTGTTTGTCTCCTGTTCTGTCGACCACACTACTCACAACCTTCCAGGCAGAACTGATGAAAAGGCTTAGCATGGGCAAGTAGATTGCATGATAAGTGGGTAAAGAGAGACGTAGGCTCACACAAGATGTATAGAAATAAATAAAATAAAGAAATATACCCATTAGATCAATTCTTCACCGAACTTGCAACTTTTTAGTACATAAGTTTGGTTATAAACTGCTGACTTAATGGCTGTAGGTTAAGAAAATTAGGTGATTTCATAAGAGAAATTAAGAAACTGATGCATGCAGCAATGCACATTTGTGATTATGTGTTGATATTAATTTTAACTCGATTTTTCTTTTCTTTTGACTGTCCATACAGTCTCACACGCACACACATCCACACATGGACAGCAGAGGTGACTTTGGCAGCAGCGATGCCCCCCAGAAACTGTCCTTGTTAAGCTCTCAGAGTGAAAGCAGTTTGATGTTGTTGCTATTGTTGTCGCTGCCATTGTCTACAGCAGCCACTAGGGGAAGCGCGCTGGCCCGGGGTGTTTACTCTGTTGTCAATGATAGTCAATGACACTCGGCTGCAAAGTGAAAAGGATTAGCCTTTTTTTTTTGTCTCTCTCTCTTTTGCTTACACGGACACACAAACCCAAACACATACACGTATCTATACTCACGAGCCGTGTTTGTTTCTGTGAAGTTTTGAAAAAAAAAACCTTATGCCCTTAAGCCCCCAACAACCCTGAAATTGACAAAGCCAGTAAAGAAAATGAGTGGATGGATGGGAAAAGATTGTAAAGGTTAAGGTACTTGTGGAGTTAGCATCTGCCTTGTGAACGTGTTCCATTTCCCATTCTAATCTCATTCAGACACAAATATTGACTCTCCTTTTTTTTTCACTTGTGTAAATAAATTAGAGTTATAATCACTACACTCCAGATGGGATCACTCAAAAAAAGAAAAGAAAAAAATTTAAAAGGAAGAGAAAAAAAATTATCCTTTTTATCCCAAGATAGTGAAGCTCATATATTGGTTCTAAGAAGTTATCTTATATCATTATTTTGAGAAACAGATCTTTCATTTTCTCCATATGAAGACATGAATTAGTTAATTTAAGAAATTTACAAACTAAATAAATGAATACAAAAAACAGTTTCAGTAAGTGCACAATAACTGAAATATTTGTACCATGTTCAAGAGGTGCAGAGTCCTGAGAGACAAATCAAAATAATAATAGAAAGCTCCTCTGTTGGTTTACTATGCCCTATATTAAAATCCATGTCAAATTGGAGGTGGAAAGTTTAATCCTATAGTACATAATATATATATATGTACAAGGATGGCTCTTGAAAATGACTTTAAATAGTTTTCCCATCAGCACTTTTATATGGGAGGACTAACCCCACATGAGCCAGTGTTTTCATTTCCTTTACTTCCATCACACAAAATAAATCCCCATATGAACTTATCTGAGGTAATAAAACTGAAACACTTGAAAAAATAAACACTGATACCAAGCGGATACATCGCCCGCAGGATCAGATGCCCATGAGGCTCCAGCACTCCCTGCAGAAGAGTAAAGAGGAGCCACGGAGTTTAGCAGCCAAGATGCTACTTACTCAAACTGATCAGAGTTCTGTGTGTTGTTGTTTTTGTTGTTGTTGTTGTAAACACTAATTCTAAAGGGGTTTCAGGTACCACACAGTGTAACAAAATGTTCCACAGTTATATATCTTTTTATTATTTGACACCTAAAGGGTTCCTCTATTGTGCTAGTGCTGTATTATTTGGTCTATTTGGTGTCTATTCAGTACAAACTTCCCCTTCTGCTCCTTGATTGAATGCACATTTCTGACTTTCATCCAAAGAGATTATCATTTATTTCAGCACCACTGCACAGAAATACCAACAGTTCTTTATCCATAGTCCGTTTTAGTTCAGGGCATGGGACAAATTAATCAGAGATACATTCACGCAGTCATGTGTGGAATTTTCTGGCTTTTTCCTTAAATGTAAAAACTGTTTGAACTCAATCATTGCTAATCATTAAAACAGTATGAGCAGAAGTAAGCTTATAAGATTTTTCTTCGGCAAAGAATGTATTGCTTTAAATGTTTAGTTGTTTTTTTGGCTAAAGTTTGATCTCATCTAACTGACACTGAGCAACGATGTTTTAAAATATTGGCTCTCTATGTGCACTTCACATAGAAAGGACAGGCCAATTATCCAATTAAATCCTTTCCAATCTTTGCTCCGAAATCAGATTGACCAGGTTACAAGCATAGCTAAACACCTTAAGCTAATTAGTTTCTGCTCCCTGCCCATGTCTTTAAAATCAAAGTGAGCAATTACAAACGAGCTGCCCTGGGTTGCACTTCAGATGTTCCTATTGGTTTCAAAGTCATATTATCCAATTACCTTGTCTCAGCACCCTAGATTCCAGACACACATTAGCCTATTACACATTTCCCACTTGAATGATTTTTTTTTTCTGTTCTTTTATCATCTTTTTTTTTTTTAATTTACCTCGGTTTTGTTGCATGCAAACCGATCCTTGAAAACGGGATCAAAGCGCCAACGTGTCTCCCTTCAACGGCTGTTGAGAATGAGCGTGCCTCCAAGCACCTCCTGTCATAACCAATCCAGCATTTTAAAGTCACCTTCACTGAAGTAATGTGATGTAAACAAAGACAAGGCAGCTCAACTTTCACTATGAGCTTTTCCCCTTATTCTATGAAGAATTTCAGGCTCTAACCTCCACACGGCTGCGTCTGACTCATTGTGCTGGTGTAAAAAAAAACTGAATAAATAGAAAACATGGACATTTTAAAAGGGCCTAAGGCACTGATGAATAAGACTGAAATGAACATTTTAGTATATTGCATAAAATAGCTTTTTTCCAGAGCTGTTACACAATTGTCAGAAAAATCTAAATTTCTCACAACTCATATTGTATTAAACTTTTATCCTGCAACCCACAGAAATGACAAACTTCAATGTACATACACAACTATTCTAAGTAAATCAGTTTAATTGTATTAAATGTTTTACATGCTTCACTTGCGAGCACCTGCTGACTCACAGCTGTCGGAAAAGACATGATGCTCTGCCCATGGGAAGCAGATCAGGGCTTCCTTTTAATTTTCTCGAAAAATATGTTCAAATTATTCTAATTTAGCTTGTTAAAAACATGGACCCCTATGGTAAAAAAGCAATGTCAGCGGAGGAAACCGAATTACCAACGCTGTGGGGGAAGTGTTGCTTTTGTCCTTCAAAACACACAATCTAGGTGCCAGGCTTTACCCCATGACTCACAGCAGAGGCTGCAGGGCAACTTATGCTAACCATCTAATCTCCGCACTAATTATTCCTCCATCCAGGCAGTCGGCTAAAAGAAAAAATGGGAAATGTGTTTCAAACAATGACAATAAGTAAAAAAAGTTTCATGGGGTTTGTTGGTGCCCTTTTTCATGGGTGTTAATGGATGGCACCCATAACTTAGTTGATACCAATTATGACTAAATACCAATTATCTGTCCATGTGTATGGATTGATAATGACTTTAAGGTATGTCTCAAGGAATCGGAATCAATTTTCCTGGCTATGTAAAAGTGTTTGCGATTCATTTTAAGTCCACGCCTCTGGTGACTGAATAGTGATTTGTTTTCATCTCTGGTTCATTAGCAGTCATCAGGCACTTGGTCAATACCATCGACCGGGGGCACACAGAACACTGTTCTCAGAAAAGACAAAAATATTTGCCTTTATCTGTGTGCCATCATGGAGATCACGCTAAAAATTATGAAATTATCCTAAAACACACAAATGTGTCTATTGGGAATACATTTCAGTTGCCACAAGGATCATGAGTGGAAAACCTGTGATAGTGAAATAATCAGATACAATTATCAACTCCCATTCATACCACATTCTTTTGTTAAACAAGCCAAATACGCTCATTCATATTGTGTGCAGATTCAGAATGATTTCTGCAGAGATTCTCCTACAAAATGCTTTGGAAGTCTCTTCTGGGTCATCACCCATCGTCAAGTCGAAGTCTTTAACCGCAACACCTTACATGCTGCAGCAAACTATTGTCCAAGCCTAATTACTTCAAATGTCGTTTAATGCTGGAAAATGGCACACTAAAAGCTTGAAATACTAGAAATTGCATGCAAAATGAGCAGCATGTTATTCTTATCTAACAGCAAGATGCTGTTTTTCTCCTCCATTCTGCCACTGATAACTGCTGTCAGGAGAACCATTGCTGACACCACTTAAAGCATTTATTTTGTGTTTTTTTTGTGTAAATATAACAAAAATAAAAGAAATGGCATGAAGAGAGGGATTTACCTGAGGAAAAACAAAGGTTTCAGTTGATAAATTCAGTAGGAAAAGGGGAGAAGAAATGGTGATAAGCAAGAACACTCATTAACTTGTCCCTTGCTATCCAACAATGAGCAGTCAGTATTTTACAGTGAAAAAAAAAGAAAACTATGAAATAAAAAGGAAAAAAGGAAGCGAAAACCCATCATTTAGTTTCCCATCCTGATCTCCTGAGGAAGATAAATTGGAAACGGAGACACGGCTCTTGAGACCTTGAGGAAATTAAATACTGAATTCAATGGGCAGACTGACTCAATCACACCATGCTTTTGTAAAATGACTTGGGAATTGAATCCCCTGCCGCTTAGCTGAGGATGTTATTGCTCTTGTTGCTATTTCTGTTTAACTAATCCTGGGTAAAGGCCAGGTCACACATGCCCTTGTGTGTTTCCAAGTTGCAGAATGAAACTCACACGTTTGTACACACATATAAGTCATTTTAAATGCACTTTTCCTCAATATTAGAAAGATAGAGCCCCTTCTTCTGGATAAAACTTCCAGAAAAGCTTTGTTGCAGAGTGAAAACCAATTTTGAATTAAATGACACATTTAAACCAGAGCAGAATAGCACAGCGTTTCGAACAGATCGAAAACACTTTACTATATTCATGTTTGGTTTATGGATTGTGTTTATGTTTCATGAATTTTATGCCAAATGTATGGTATCGCTTTAATAAAAGAAGAAGAAAAGAAAAAAAAAGAAGAAAAACAACCCAACACAGTATACTGTGATGTTACCAGGAGAAATTGCTAACTCTGAGTCAGCTGAGGACAGACAGGTGCTCATCATCTTTGTTGATAAGAGTTACTGGGGTTAGTTACTGCTAATCAAAAAGTAATTGATGAGTGAACTCTTATTGTTTCTCGGTGCTCAATACACATCTGAAACTAATCCCTTTCCATGCTCTGGTTTTCAGTTAACTCAATCCAAAGTTACTGTTATTTTCTATAAACTGGGATTTAAAATTATTTCTGCTAACTTTGGCTTAATATTGATTGAGAAGAAGAAAAAAGCAAATATAGCTTTTCGGGGTGTGAATACTTTGTGGAATATAACCCCTTTTCTCAGTCAATTCACTTTATGTTTTCCATTGAACAACATTTTCTCATCCAATATATGCAGAAAGCGCAAAGCTATTTTCTCTGGAAAAGAAGCATCAACTCAGGTTTTTGTTCTTTTTTTGTTGCAAGATGTTGGCAGAAGGGAAAACACATTTGCAGACAAACTCGAACCAAAGGTGGCAGCAAGGGGAAGCTGTGTTGCAGATTGGATTTCTTATAAGACTTTAGGATTCTGTGAGCTCACCCAAATGTGTGCTTGCATTTGTGTGTGTATATGTGTTTTTTTGGCCTGTCATGGACGTGTCTATTGTATTTGTGGAATGTTGCACTCGCACTTGTCAGCAGAATTTGATCAGTGCGGACACCATAAAGTAAAACTAATGTTCACCAGCACCAGGGCATAGCCACACAGGCTTCCAACGAAATGTTTATATAATCTGGGCTGATATTGAAGCTCATACCTGTGCTCCTGGGTGAAAATATTATTTTTCATTCACACTGTGGTATGAAAATAGAAATAAAAAAAGCATCCAAATGAAAAAGAACTGCTTTAGTTTGTCATTAGAACAGCTGACTTCATGAAATACAACATGAACCCTCACAGTACAGAAGGAAAGTCATTTTCTCCATTTAATCTTTAATTAAATCAGCATTAACTATAGGAATGAATTTTTCCCGCATGTGTTTTCTGGATAAAGTTAATTTCTGATTATATCAGATAAAACTAGAGAAAACAGAAAGGGATCAAGGAAACCACAACGCAAGGAAACCAAGGACTTACTGCAAGGAACTTGCAGGCAGTGGATGCACAAAAAGACAAAGATCTGACAAGGAGTGATTGAAACAAGTGAGCATCATTAGAGGTGAGGGTGATTAGTGAGTGGAGGCAGCTGAGGACAAGGAGCAGCGTGAGAGAGGGGGAGAAAATGATCAGAAAAGGAGGGACAGTCAGGGAACAAATGAAGATGGCTCGAAGCAAGAAACTAAAAAGCAACTAAGAAGGTAGAAACCTGACAAAAAACAACAAAGAAAGACACCAGAAAACGCAGAAAGCAACACAAGTACACAAAAAACCCACAAATCAAAAATAAAACTGGGGTGAAAAAATAGGCCAAAAAAAAAGAAAAATCCAGAACTCACAACAGTGAGACAACAAACCAAAGCTGCCAACCAAAAAATGTGCCCTTCTGATATCTTGCAAACTTAAATGATCACTCATAATGTTTGAATAAGTTAAACAAAAATCCACGAAAACCGATTAAACCTCTTGTTTTCAACCCCCCATTAGTTTACATGCAAATAAGTTATAGGTATCCTCACTCATAGAGGAATAAATCATTTTAACATCTGTAATTTGACATAAGAAAACTCACCCTGCAAAGTTTGATAAAGTCATGAACAGGATTTAAACATGATTATAGCTTTCGGCCTTGTGGGCATTACACTCATTTGACATTGTTTTGCTTTTATTCCCTGCTAAGTGAAATCCTCTGAATCTTTACAATTTGTTCTATTGTTTTATGTAAAACATGTCAACAACATTTTTGGAAAATGTAAGAAACTTCATCCTGTAACTACTGCGTTATGTTTGAGTATTAATGTCATGGTTCCTGCCACATCTAGGCACATTTTCTCTCTTCCTTTCCCTTTCTAAGTGTTTCCATTTGCAGAAACAACTGCAGATACATGTGCACTGCAATGCCTTAAACTGCCAGATATAGCTGCCTGCTCTTTCCGCACACTCTGAGATCATTTACATTCATGATATGTACCACGGTGGGCCTCAAATACATACTTTTTACACTACTTCTTTAAATATGGGTTTTATGTCTGGATTCTCAGCACAAACTTAGACTACAGATTTTGAAATTCTCCTTATTATTTTACTTTTTCCTATGACTCTGCCTCTTTGGAGGGCTTTTGCTAAAATAACTTTTTGTATCCTTGATGTTCCTTGATGATTTGTTTTCTTTGTAATTCTATAACTACTTTTCTTGACTTAACTTGTTCTATTTTTACTTAGTTTCTCCCAGTTTCAAGTATGTTGTAACTACGCGCCGGATACAAAAAGAGCATTATTTAAGTCCATCTAAAGGTAGAATTAAAGTTACAGGTGAAGATAACACATTCAGCTTTTATTCACATTGGAACCTCCGTGGAAAGGTTGTGTACCTGCAGCATCATAAAGCACATTTTCGGTTGCTCACACAGTCTCTTACTGAGGCTGTTACTTACTGACACAGATAAGCTGTCTTCCATTTGCATGTGTTTTATAGTAAGCTGAAAATTGCATTTGTCGATGTTCTGGGATTAGCTTATTCAGGATTTACTGAAAAGCAGTGGGTTGTCCAAACAAGCCGGAGCGGATTTGGTTGTAGAGGGACTGTATGTATGTTAGAGGGTAGTGCATTCCCAAATGCAAGTCCAATGATGCACCTATGTTTACCTGAGAGGTTTGCACAGTTTGAGCTTGTTTCTATGAACAAATATACAAGCATTACTCCTGAACACATATCCATATGCACATATGTAATTAATCATTTAGAAGTGCGCTGTGTAGGGTTCCTCACACAACAACAATGTTGACAATGTCAAATTCCTTTTTATAAACCATTTAAGGACGAGAAAATATGTAATCTTAATCTCTTTTCTACCTTAAATTCAATCCCTTTTTCGAGAGACCTTTCTGTCTTCAAACCCTTTGACAATCCATTTCAGCCTCAAATTAAAATTAACAGAAATAATTTCAGAGCTTGTAATGTTTGAGATGGCACTCCAAGAAATTAAATTGATTTTATTGATACCTCAGAACTATCTATCAGCCAGTGAAAATTTTAAAATGGAGTGAATAAAGACAGTAAAGATCAATTATAAAAATTAACTGAGAATGTAATGAACCTGTGATTGTCAATTAATTTGTGCTTTTAAACATCTAAGTGTTATAATTTAGTCTATAACTTACTTTACAAAGTTTTAGTTTTGTCACAGGCTTTAACTGCTCAGGCTTGGTTGGACTGTATGCATATGCAAAGTGACAATATTCAGAACACTGATTTATTTCTGCTTTACTCAGACTTTAAGTTGCACAATTCATCATTCCATCCCGACTCTTTACCTTATCTTATAGTTTGGAGCATTCAGCCATGGTGCCGTTAATTCGTTCACATTGTCAGTGTTGTGTGTCGCTCGACTGTATCTGGATAACGCCTATGTATGTTTCTGTGCATTTGTTGGGGGAGAATGCAGTATCAGTGAAAATGATAGACAGTGAGTTGCTGGAAACAACTGATAAGCACTGCTTCTCACTCTCCAATCTGTCCGTCTCCATGTTTGTCATTTTTCTGTCAAAACTTCGCTTTTTTTTCAACTATCTATTAGCTTCTTCCATGCAAGACCATACTTTCAGGATAACACTGACCACGATAAGTATCCACTCTGCTCCCCCCACTATCGTAATAACTGTTTATCACAGTAAAGAAATTAAGAAAAGTTGTGTGTTGTTCTGTCGGTTGTTGTAAGCATAAATGTGGAAGCGATATAAGAAAAGATCCTTGGCTACAGAGAGAATATTGCAATTATGTATTGTACACATCCTTTAGCACTTCATTACTTTTTTATTGCGTATTTTACTGGAACTGAACTGGAACCTTTATTCTCCTGGAGAAGAAGTAGGTTTATTAAATAACACATTGTTTGAAATGTAAATGCATGGAAAAATAAAGTGATGGAAATATAACCACAGATAGTTATTATGTTCACTCATGCTGAATATGAACATGCAGTATAGCCTCTGGTACCTTGGTCTATGCAATATGATCTGTGCTCAGCGTGACATCATGAAGATGAGAGGCAACGGGATTACATAAGCCAATTTGCAGGTTTCCACTTTTTCTTGTTAAAGCCTTGGGGCTGGATGCATAAACGATTTACCCACACAAGCAAAAAAAAAAAAACCTATATGTCTTTTCCTGGACATAAGCTAATTATAAAGAAAGAACGCATGGTAACAATGCACAAAGCTCACAGTTTGTACATTGTGCCGGCACATATTGTCAGAGCTGTTCCAACTTGGCATGATAATGAAAGGAAAAGAAAAGCTGCATATTTTAGATATTAGTTATTTTTTACCATTCCATACAACCATTTCCCTGATTTTGTTTGTAATTTTAAATGCTCTTTGTAGGTTCTGGTTTTCCAAATGTCTGTAATCATGCAATTATGGTTGTGCAATGGCTGTTGAAGATGGTGCTAATGAGGGTTTAAGACTAGAACAAGTAGTTTGGAGATCATTCAGATTTTCATTGGAAGTTTGCCTACATCGCTTAGACTGGAATACATTTAAATGTATTCAGCAGTTGGATTTTATATTGTGAGAAAATTGTTGCCCTATAAAATGTTCTTATGTCTGTATGTATTTGGCCCCTCCTTAAATGTGTGTGTACCGTGTAGACAAAAGAAACGTGGAATGTTAGCGATTGATTTTGGAAAGTGTTTGCTAACAGCTACAGTCTGACTGTACATTTCGTATTTCACTCTCCCAGTAGATGAGAGTTTGTTCCCAGCAGAACAAATAAGACAAATGGGTGAAAGAGAAGGGATTTTATTTGCAAGCATAATAATGAGGCTTGAACTGGAAAACTGGTGACAGTTTCTTCTTAATGATAAAGGTTTACTTTTCTGGGACAGAGAAAAAGGTTAGCAATATTCTCATAGTTATTTTCAGTGAGTCAGAAACTGACCAGACAATGTAATCGTGGCATAGAATAACTCCTTAAAAGATCTCCTGGTTTGTTGAAGGTGGTTACAGAATGGCTTCTTAATTGCTGGTAAATCAGTCACATTTGGTCATTCTATTTCCAATTTTGAGATATTGGTTGCATGTATAAAACTTGAAGAATACGGACAAATACTGCACCACCTGATGAGGACAAAGTATCTGCTAACAAGAGCACAGAGGACCAGAAGGGGTGGGAGAAAGGGATGAGTAATCAGCAGTAACAGTAGGAGCAAGAATCACACACAAAACAATGGAGAGAAAATAACAGACAGAAAAAAACAGCAACAGACCCTTAACCCTGAAGTGAACTTTGTCTCCATGTTCTCCACCCAAATATTGATTCACCCGGTATTGCCTGCTTATCCAAAGTCAGTTGGTGGAAACCAAAGGGTCCAGGAGGCAGACCTGGACATCCCTCTCCCCAGTGACCCCCCCTAGTTCCTCAATGTAACCTCTCCTCCTTTTTTGTAACCTTGCAACTGGGTAAAATTGCAGCACTGAGGTTCCCAGTCGGGCCTTCTTCACCTCGGAATGGTTGCACACACACACATATATATATAAGTGTGCGTTTGTGTGGGTGCGTCTGTGTGTGTGTGTGTGTGTGTGTGTTACCAAGGCCAACCCTGACAAACCAATGTTTCTATCCTGTTAGTCTTGATCTCATTTCACATAAAGGTGGATGGTTTAAAGAGCTGATCACAAGGGTCAGTCTTAACTAAAACAGTGTATTCTGTCCATGCTGACTCTTGTTATAAATTTGTTGGGGAAAAGAAATAGCTCTAAATGCTGTCACGAATGGTCACAACTCAATGCTTAATTTTTAATTACAGTTTTCATTTGTGCATGTGCCAGGGATGCATTGTGTGCAATTTATCTGAAAAATGGAAAGCTGTATCCATCAAATTGAAAGGGCGGAGGAGGTTTTAAGCTGTGCCTTTGTAGAAATGAATCCTCCCTCCTAAAGAAAAAAAAAAACAACCTCCCTACTGTAATGTAATAGATTTGGGTTTAATTACAACCTTATTGACACACACGCATCGCAGATAGGAGAGCAAACATATTCCCTGTTTCCACTGGTATAAACACAAACACAAAGAGCTGATTTTTCCCTCCATTTACCGTGCAGGAGACACGACAAAATACACGCACAAAAATGTACACATTTTATAATGAATATAGGAACGCTCAAGTCCACAGTTGCAGCATTGTATCGCATAAAAAGGTTTATTTCCATGGTAAAAGAAAAACCTTTTGTTTGTACTTAGAGAGGAGAACACACATAAGAAATCAGTTATAATATAATCATTTCATTCTGAGAGCTAAACACTTTTGTAGCAGTGATGTAATTAGGAGCATTTTATCTGTGGCCCTCGGTTAATTTGGAATGTTTTCATAACACTGAGCAGAAAGCCCATGAATTCGGTGGCTGAGGACACTAATCGAATTTTTTGGGCTATCCTCACAGCCTCCCTTGCTAAGGAGGCTAATATGATTTTCTGATTCTGTAACTTTTTCTCAAACTGTTGTACGTTCTGATATCAAAGGTTGAGTCGGGAATCTTCTGAGACTGCAGCAGATTGTCAAGCAGCAGTCACACTCGGAGAAAAATAGATCTTCCCATTGTTTGTCATTGAAGGCTTATTAGAGGAGCAGTAATTCTCAACTGCGGACTTAATGTGGCTCGAAAATAAGCCTCCACCTTTCACAACTCTGCTGAGAAGCATATTGTCACCAGAATAATAAAATTAGATGTGAGGAATGAAAAAAGGAGGGGGTGTTCCTTTGGCTAAATCTTCAGCAGCTGAACCATGTCTTTTTTCCTGATTCTATTTACGTTCTCACAACTCAACATAATTGAAAATTAACAACATTCAAGCATTTGGGGATTCTGGGTGTCTCCGGCAGTGGGTCAAGTAAATGTTGGAAGAGGAGATATAATGATCTCCTGTGCTGTTTTAATTACTCTCTTTATATTCTTCCTGTGTGTCATAGTGCAGCTGGAATACTTCTCTGTACAGTAATATGTTAATGTGAACTCAGTGGCGTGGTGATAAAAGTTCAGCAGCAGATGTTTGGGCAGTCCTCTGTGCCGTAGGTCCCTTGAAATAAAGAGTATTCGTTAGACCTTTTTATGATGTGTGAAACATCCATACTCCATGCATTAATGCATGGTTTCGGATCATTTAAAACTTGTATTTGACTGCGAAAATTAAATCCAAATAACTTTGTAAATGCTAGCAGAAGCATATTTTAGAAAAAGTTGGGCTACGTGTATGGCTAAATCATGTATATCATATTTTTGTACATTGTGATTGATATTGTGTTTTTTGACAACTTTGTGCAAGAAAATGTATTTTATACTATATCTCATTTGTCTGATTTTCATCTGAGGCAAATTCTCAATCTGCCATGCTATTCAATTTTGTTCTGATTTCCAAAGTGTCACGTCTGGTGTCTCGTCATGTCATGATTACCTATTGTGTACACCTGGGGTTCCCCTCCCTCGTGTGTTTTAAATAGTCCTGTTTCCCCTTGTCTGGGCGAGTGCGTTTTCGTCTTTTGTCCGTCGTCTCCCCCACGCCAGGTCTGTTTGTCATAGTTTTCGTCATAGCCACAGTTTTGTCACAGTCTTGTTAATCTTTATTTTGTTACTTTGTCAGTCATAGTTTTGCCTTAGTCTTGTTGTTCTTTATTTTGTTACTTTGCCTTTGCTCACAGTTTTCCACAGCTTTGATTTGTACTTTGTCTGGACTTTCACCGTTTTGTTCCAATAAACCTTGTCTCCCCTCATCTCCGCACCTGAGTCCTCCCTTCAGAACCCACCTACCTGACACAAAGCATGTTTTCATTAGATTAATCTCCATCAATGTTAATCTGTAAAACGTTTAAACATGCCACAAGCTACTGTAGAGCTTATGTCTTTTAACATTAAAATTCCAAATTCAGAACAGATGTATAAGCCTTTGTTATGGTAAAGAAGCACTTTGTATCACGCTGCACAAAGATTTTAGTTTGGGTCTTCCTAATTAGAAAAATAAATCTGTTCATCTGCTCCTTCTGTAACAGGAACACATATTGTCAGGCAAAAATAGAACCACACATTATATAACCACGTTTGCCTTTGATAAAGATAAACAGAATACATTTTTGTTTATCTTCTATTCATTGAATAGACTGCTAGTCCAACATTTGCCTGAGATAAACCGTGAATAAATATGTTAATTTTATGTACTTATTGCACCAGAGGACATTGGCAAAATATGTGCCGTCAGTATACCGCTGGTCATTTTCAATTTGGTACCAAAGAATTTTCCTTTTTTTTTCTATATGAATCTTTGTCCGAGGTAAGCATTTGCTCTGGCACCAGGTAAGCAATGGATACTGAGGAAGTGAATACTTGCATATTTAATATTTCAGCAAACTAAATTAGACAAGGGTGCTCAGTTCCATCATCACCATTTAAAGTCACGATGGGAATGTGTCCTTGCCAAAAGCATTAAATATGTAATTCGGATCGAATGGGATGAGTTTATATGGGATTAATAGATGCTAGAAAAAGAACATCAGGGTCTTACAATATTTCATTAAGCTGCTCTACTGGGGGAGCTTGCTGAGTTAACATTTTTCATTGAAAGATGCATATTATATTACAATGCTATTGAGTAAGCATGGAATAACTCTCCAACCATTCCACAATTCCCAGCATTTTTTTGCTTATTTCTGTTTTCCTGTGTGTGTTTACCTGAGTCAGTGACATGTCAGTTTGGGGGGGAACAAATCTGTTTCAATGTGTGATGAACATCCCAAGTTCCTGCACATACAACATAAGTCATCCAATCAAGTCTTTGCCTCACCTTCCAGAGATGTGAGCTGAGAAGCTGAAAAAAAGAAATTCTACAACAAATCCATGAAACAAAATGACACATGTTAGAATCGACTGTCATTTTAAAATGGCTTCACCTGAAAATAAACCTAGACAAAGCTGTACATGTCATGCCCCTTTAAGACGCAAAGGAAAGACTTGAAATCTTAAGAATATGAGAGCAAGATATATTTTACACTCATATACGCATTACTTGATATTTTCTTATAAAGTTGCCTGAGTTCTTTTTGTTTCTTCATGCATTAGTAAATTGTTTGATCGCTGGTGAGAGTCTGAGGACTCACCTTTGTAAAATAATAAGCATCAGTCACTTCACTTTCTGCTTTCTGTTGAATTTCTGGAGAATAATTAGGAGCCTTTCTGTGTCATCTCACAGTGGAAAATGTCTCAAAAACCAGACAGATGATTCTAAATATAATTAGTCAGGTATTGTTTTGCTTTTTTACTTTTTATTTACATGTGTGTCCTTTATTTTGGCATTTAATAATGTCCAAACATGAGCCATCCATTTTTCTGTATTTTTGTTGGTTTTGAAAGTAGGTATTTAAACTGAGTAATGGGCAAATAAATTCACATAAACTGTATGTGGCATGGGCTTCATTAAGTAGATCTGTCTCCCATTGTAAATGGATGACACATCATTAAGAGGAAAGTCAAACTGTGAATAATGAATGTATCCCAACTTTGTGCAGTTTGTTATTTCATCATCATTCTAGTTTGGTTTTCAAATTCTTCAAATTTCATTGAAGATCAAATGTTTAGGCTGATCTTATATCATTGAAAGGAAGCTTCAAACAATCAGTATTCAATCCATATTTGCCGCAATTTAGAAACGTTTCTCTGGAAAGAAGTTCAGACGTCACTTTGAAAGTTTTGCTGTGAGGGATCAGTAAAAAAAAAAAAGAATTGCATTACCCTGTCCTTCAGCACAAACACAAATATTTGTTTCACCTTTAGCTGTGACACGGGGTCACGATGTGAGGGGATACGTCCTTTGTGTATCCTTGCTAATCAATTTTGATTGTTGGCACAGCGCAAGATGATTAATCTCTTTACTCTGACCTCTCTTCTCTCTTTGTGGCACTCTGAGTCATACATCATCGTTAGTTTTGTAGCTAATTCAAGCTAAT
The DNA here is from genome assembly GCA_907169785.1 of Menidia menidia. Taxonomy (NCBI): domain Eukaryota; kingdom Metazoa; phylum Chordata; class Actinopteri; order Atheriniformes; family Atherinopsidae; genus Menidia; species Menidia menidia. The sequence continues at coordinate 7,972,125 of CAJRST010013335.1, forward strand.
GTGAGCATTTAGAGAAGTGGACAGTGGAAGTTGGCATGAAAAGTTATTTTCTAATGAATGTATGTGCTAAAGCGGTGGTCCACTGCTATATAGTTTCAAGACAGCAGCAACATCTCAAACACTGTGTGGAACCAGGTAATTAAGTCAGTTGGAAACATAACTTAGTTTTGGTTGTTTGTATTGTTAAAGGTTAAAAAACTTTAAATGTCTTGAAAATGCACACCTTCATATCAAGCACAAAAGGGGGCGTCCTTAATTCTTTGTTAAGATGAGGCTTTTACCTTTGTTGGTTGGGAAAAATGAAAAAGTAGGTGAAGCAATCCGCCCCCAAAGCTGCTTTTTTTTCAGAATTTTGCACTATTCTTTTTCTTTAAAAAAATGACATAAAAAAACAAAGAAGATCTGTCTGATGTGGTTATTCCCTCTACAGTCGGCATTGTTCTTTGAGGAAATGCCTGCAGGTGAGACCGAGATGACAGCAGCTGAAAAGAAAAACGCCAGGAGAGCTTTATATAACAGGCTCAGATGGTATCCAAACAAATCAAAAAGTCAGAGGGAGGCTTTTATTGTCGAGTTGACAGCTGTGCGGAAGATGTTGTTACGCCCTGATGGTATGGAATTGCGTTTGAGAATTTCTCAAACATTCAAGTTTGCAGGTGCGCACATTTGTTTGGAAAAAGATTTATAGATATGATTCTCCTTTTCCCCCTTCTTTCCAGCCAACGGTCAAGGAAGACAAAAGACTAAGTGGCTGGTGTCATTTTCAGTCTGCGCATCCATAATATACATGTGTGTCTATTTGACATGCATTTGTATCAAGCAATGGGATTTCTGTGTCAGCAAACCCCTTATAATGTGTCACAACACATCCTGTTCCAAATCCATCAATGGGAGCTCTTTGCAATCTTTTATCGCCGTCTTTGATGGCTCTCAGTTTGAAGAGCTGAGAGGGTTGTTTGTTGCTGCCTGCCCTCCATCAAAGACCACGTCTGCAGAGGGGTAATGTAGAGTAGCATGCCGCAAGTGGTGCAACATGACTGGATGACTTCACATCCTTTGTTGGTTTTTCATACGCACATCTTAAGAGTTCCACATGCCAAGTCATATTTCAGGGGACATGGCATGTGTAACTCTTAAGATGCAAGAGTTAAAATACCTGTTCACTCAAATCTGGCTATTTAAGACACGCACGACTTCCATAGCTGGTAACGGAACAGCTATAAAGGAGGTAACAGCTTCCACGACTGAATCAGAACGCAGGGGGGAAATTATTTGTTCAGATAAAGTCAATTAAAATAATTTTCATGTAATATTTTCCTTTGGAAACTATCAAACGAGTGTAGATACCTGTGAATGACCTGGCCTTACTCTACTTAGTGTACTATAGTGAATGTCTCTGGAGAACAACTGCTGGCTCCTTAACATGCAGTTTATATTACTCTGGGGCATGCAGTAAAGCTGCTTAGGCAGCCATAATCTATTTGCCTTTTCCCCTTCATCATCTTCTGCCATTGGAGTCGACTGTAGTCACTAAAACTCCATTGTGAAATGTATTGGAGTTTGGCACAGTGATTGGGTGTATTCCCCTGATGCTTCCCACCACTGTTTTATTTTCTGCTACAACCTTATGAGAACTAGTACTGTATGTCTTGTTTGACACCATGGTTGAAAATGATTTTCCATGGACCAGTTTTATCCAGTCAAAGTAAATTGTCTTGTAAATATGCTGTGTTGCCAAATAAACTCTTTGGATCTTCGTCTTTAAAAAATTTAACAAAAGGACTGCTGCTTTTAGGACAAAATCCTAATAAGTGATACATCCTATCTGCACATTTAATGCAGTCAAATCAAGTTACCATGGTGACAGCCATCTGCAAAAAATATTTTGGTTGCTATTTGCAACTTTTTTCAAATGTATTGGTGCTCTTACACACTAACTTGGTAACATTACGTAATAATATAATATTCATTTATTTGCAAATTAAGTAAACCAGTTGGCTTCATTGAGCAGATAAAATATACTTCAGACACTTGTAATGAGTATTCTTAACAAGACTATTTTTACTCCTGCTAAATGCAATTGGTTTAACCATAAGATTTTTCACATTAAGGATTTTGTCATTTACGTTCAATTTTTAAAATACTTAGCCAACCATACCTGATTTATTTTATCTTCATAATCCAATACACTTTTGTGCTTCAATAAAACGGGTCCCCAAATGTTCATCATATCTCTTGTCTAAGTTTCCCGATATGTCCACACATTCCACACACTGAAATCAAGACAAAAAAAGGATTTTTCTGTTCTTTCTGAAAGTAGCTGGATAGTCTGACGCCAAATTAGGGCAGGCTCATCTGACAACAGTGAGGCTAATAATAAGACTGGACCTATTTTTTCCTCTGACAGGTCAGACGATAAGGGAAGACAAGGAACATTTTTGATGAGAGATCATCTGCTCTCACACAGCTGTCCAACAAAGAATACAAAGACTGTAAGTCTCTAAACCCCTTAATTCAGCAGTTTAAAACTAGGCCATTAGCGTGTGTGGGTGAGCCTGAAAGAGAAAGCAGCTGTGAAGGCTTGTGTCTGTGTGTACATTTTAATGATATTCCATCTGCAATTGTGATGAGAGTTTGTGTGTTGCCTGCAGCAAAAGTAAAGATAACTGTGAGGCTTAGACAGGTTGAAGGTTCTTTGTGAGCAGATGTAGGTTTTAGAAGATGAGCAAAATGAGTACAGTATGCTGTAGTGTGGAAATCATAGTGGTCTATGTGTGTATGTATGGCCTTCTTGTCTACCTCCTTTCTCTCGCGTTCGGCTTCTAATCCCCTGGATTGTTGTTTAATTTAGTCTATTGATCGCTGACAAAGAGGAGAGTGTGTGTCTATGACGTCGGCCTGTCAATTAGTCTGTGAGTTTGTGTGTGTGTGTGCTTGGAAAAACTGGCAGTGTTTTACAAAAGGTGCAAGTGCTTTTCTATGCAGAAGTGGTAAAATTGATTAAATTTGCATTAAGTAGGGTGGATACAAATGTGATTGTAGAAGCTGTGTAAAGAAGAGGACCATATGGAAGCAGCATTGTCAATTTGAGCATGTTTTAATGTCTGAGTACACGTCAGGATAATTGAATACATTAATAACCTTTCTCCAACAAACTGCAGTGCAAATTTGTTCCACCTGCCGAGCTGTACGAGTCTTGTATGTTTGAGAGTTTGTAGAACCACTTTAAATTCACACATCAATAGATTATATTTACCACCGAAATCATTTAGATAGAAGTTTGGAAAGTCGCAGCAACAACGGCAGATTGGGAGGAGATGGAGTTTGCCTGCAACACTACAACACTCAAAAGGACGCCATCTTGATCCAGAGAATCAGATGAAACGACTCAAATCATGATTTTTGAACTTCAAGTCTTGGAATTTTACACCAGGTCCACCTTTTTCCTGCACCTTCTCATTTTAACCAGACGAGGATCGATAAAAAGATCATTGGCTCTTGGATCATTGGTTATAAAGTTTTTAGAACCAACATTTTGACAGCAGCAGTCAACACTTTACCCCTCTCACATATGGACTGGTCCATACCAGTGCAAAAACATCTGTAGTCATCTTGCTTTGCAGCAGTTTTTATTTGGTGATATTTACAGAACTGCATTTATATATTCGACAAACCAAAAGGTTTACCATAGTGAAAACAAAAACAGAAAACAGTTGTTCTTACATCAATACTATGTTAGCCTTTTTTTAATTACATTCAATGTATGCATTACATGCCAGTGTTTTATTACTCATATTCTACCATCAGAGAAGTACACGAACAGGTGTTTACGACTGCTTTGGCTCTTTTTCTGTCATTTTGCTCCCTCTCCACCTAATGCAGTTTCTGTGTCAGATGGGATGGTGAAGAAGGTAATATTCACTTGCCAGGTGCTTCCGACATTGTCGGAATTACTATGTTATTTATGAACTATTCCTTGTCACCGTGATCTATTAGAAGGTAGTTTGTTCATAATAGCGGCGCGGGCGACTGTTTTATCCTCTTCTTCCACTGACTTGATGGCAGACTCGACACTTTGGTGACTCATGCCCCGTCTAGAAGGAGAAAGTAGTTTCATTTGAAAATTCTATCCGCCTGTGAAGTTTCTGAGTTGAATATTTCAGCTACACAGTACATCAGTATTTGTTATTTATTATTGTAGGTATAACTTTTTCCATTTAATTCAAAGAATCAGGCTATAAACTTCTATAGCCAACTTATAACTTATGTACCTGTGTCGTATATATAGAAATAAAATTGTGTAATTGCAGAATATCCATATGGCTGTCTAAATTTCACAAATGAATGCAAATCTGCAACATCCCAGCATAACCTTGCTACGAGATCAATTTAGGATTTAATAAAGTCGTACTTAATCTTGAAAGTCTGTTTGAGATCAAAATACATCAGAAGTCCGTTTTGGAGTTAGGCCCCAGGGAACCATGGAGAATTACGAAACGAGGCTTTGGAAAATATAAGCTAATAAATGCAAATAGAGCAGTTGAAAGATTAGTCACGAAAACAACTAGGTAAATGGGTATTGAATGGAAAGGTCAGACAGGTCAGGTGACACATCTGTCAGGGAAAGGATGGATGTGGAAATGAAGAGCTAATGCATGAAAAAATTCAATGACAATAATTTTTTCCTCTTCAAACAGTGATACTAATACAATCTGGAACTTTTCTGTGTCGAGTTTGCGTGCTCTCCCTTTGGAACTCTTCGCTTTCTTTCACCATCCAAAATCAGCATTTGAGGTTCATTTGTGGTTGTAAATTTACCCTTGAAGTGACTGTGCATAGTTGTGTGTCTCATTGTGATGTGTTGAGATGTGGCTGCATTTGACAATAAATTTGATTTGACAAAACTAAAAAGAACAATTACATGAATAAAACAGAACTTGGGTTTCAAAGCTACACAGTCAAGATTTGAGCTAAATTATTACAAATGGTTTAAGATAAAGCTAGCCTGTTACTTAAAAACAACGAATAGACAAAACCCTTGTTCGGTACGAAATATTGCACTACACTTTTGCCTTTATTCCTGATTATAACAAACTGTGCAACCAAAGACACTGATCAGATAAATACAGGTCATTTGGATAATCCAAACTAGGAAAAACACTTTGCAATTCATTGTTGGTCTGGATTTAGATATGGATTTATATGATTGCATTTATTTAACAGTAGGCTATTTGACATAAACAGAACCTCACTTTCTCAGGGCAAATTTTCAAATAGCTGAATATATTCATTGTAATCTCAATGAGCTCAACATAATCACAGAAAACCCTGTTGTACCACTCATTTTGAGAGACTGTAATCGTTTGTATTTTTTTTTAATGAAGAAATGTCTTGCATTGCTAAATCATATAATCTGTTCATGCATGTGTGTAAGTAGGCACCACAAAAAAAAAACTAAAGTAATACACCAAGTGGATCAGTTGAAGGAGCTCTCTCTGCCTCTAAATTATACATACTGTTTGTATCTCCAAGATCAGATGGTTTGTAATAAAGAGCACAAAATGTTTTAGTACAATGCAGATAACAGTGAACATTTAGTGCTACGCAATAGCCTGGAAAAATAGTTTATATGATCAGGGAGATAGACACAGTAACAAAGTTCAGAAAGTCAGGAAGATGCTCTGGAGATATAGATGGGAGGGGAAAACAGCAGTGGATTGCAGAGACAGGGAGGCAAAGACTTAGCAAGTGCCATTAAAAGTTAAGAGAGGTAGACAGAATGAAATGCTCCAGAAATGAGAATTTAATGAAGACATTTGCCACTTGTCATTTTGATCATTCAGCATCTCGCCCTCCCTTTTCAATTTGTCTCTCTTATCTTACTTACTCTGCCTGAGCAGAAGTGTCAAAACACAAAAGGAGATATTCACTTAAGAGATATGCTTCAATTATTTACAGACACATTGCAAAATAGAAACCATTCTGACAACATGACATAAAAATACACATAAACTCGTACAAGGCAGGTGAACAGGTTGGGTTAAGATGATTTTCATTCCTTGCTTTTAGGGTTTGGTAGCAAACAAGAACCTCATACTCAGAAGAGGGTGGGGGTTATATTTGTGTCATTTAAAATATGAGCCCTACCCTTGAAAACCAGATAATGAAGCAATGTCACATCAAGGATCCATGTTTTTTTTATCTTATTAAATCAATGAGGGCAAGACTCGGGTGGGGGGCTCAATAAAAATGTCCGAAGGTTAACAGATGCTTATAGACAGAAATGAAATAACAATGAAAAACATATTTCCAGTTGACTTGGAGCTGATCTTAGCGAGTGCATACAAGTCTATAGTCACATTTTGAGTCCTTTGAAACCATGTAGGTGCTCCATTTTTCCAGTAAAAGTCACATGATTTCAAAAGAAAATGATCAAATTTTACAAACCATCAAACCAAGAATACATTTTCTGATCGTACGGCCTTCACTTTCAGTAGCTGAAACTGTCTCCACGCTCGAGACTGCTGTCCGATTAGAAATTTAGATTCCAGAGCAATTACAGGCCAACTCATCAATAGAGTCCAATAAGTAGCAGATAAAGTGCTTTTGTAATTGATTACACACTTGCTGAAAATATTATAGGTTCGAACAGTTGAGGCTGCTTACTCTACGCGCTGTTTTGATTCTTGCGCGTTTGCGTGTATAAATCCTGTGCATTTACTGTTCATTCTTTGTATAAACAAATTGACCTTTGTTAACGCAACAGAACACAGTTTTAATTAATGGCATCAATAATGGCTGTAATTTGTTTATTTTCCCCGTCCCGGTGCTTTGTTTTTGTGCACGCTGCATGTGACCACACAATGCTAAAAGGAGAACAGATAAGGCCTAAAGTTAAAGCTCAGCATAGGAAAAATAATTGCTTCCATTTACGGGGAAGTAAATAATAATAATTCTACTTACACGTGAGAGTAAAAGAATCAGCAACAGAGAGGGATGTGATGGAAAAGTAGAACAAGAAATGTAATGTAAAGTGACCAAGCTCAACAGCAGTCAAACGTTTCAGTATTACAGTTATTACGACACAAGTAGAAGTGAGCGAAATGGTAATGGAACGTTGCAATCTGCTCTCTTTGTTGTCACCTTGGTCCCAGCTACACCCCGCTGCATCTGCACTGCCATTACACCGACAGAGCAGGATCCTTGACCCTAATCACACCTCCCAATTTGCACACACTTGATTCCTTTACTCAACTCCTTTATTTGCATCTTAGTCCCTCCCGCTAGAGGATGCGAGCAGAGAAGTCAGGGACACACATGAGCAAACAAAATCTCCTGTTGTTGTGGTTGTAATTTTAGCTGACATCAATTAAACGTGAAGTGTGACACAGCTGCATCGTTCAGTTATTTGTTAAAGGGTTTTTTTTTGGGGGGGGGGGGGTTTGCAGCACGCAGCTGTATTTAATTATTTCTGTCAGATGAGCATAAATGCATTTGGTGCAAAGTAAGCCTTTAGTTTTGGTTCAATTTAATTGTTTGGCTCAACGTGCTACGCCCTCTTCCGGAGTCACAGGTGCTGAAAAGACTGGAGAGACACACTGTTGTAACTTCACTTATGGCTCCTCCAACACACCTCACCTCTTTTTTTTTGTTGCATTTTTAGAAATAGTGACACACTTTAAGGTATTTCTGTGTGAATGATTTCCAGATCACAAAGAGCAGATGAGAAGACTTAAATAAAACAAAAAGAGATGAGCTTATCCAAAATGTTATCGGTTTTATTGTTCTGATCGACGACACTTCTGGAGGTGTGAACATACATCTTTGGTTACCCTCCCCTCATCATCTTGATGAGAAACCAAAGATGTAACCAGAGCTAAAGCACAGAGTTTTGGCTATTCTCTTCTTAGACTTGTAAATGATCTATAATAAAAACACAAACCACTCGTAGGACTTAATTTTTTTTTTTTTGCTCTGTTGAGTTAACTCATGGCACATTTCTCAAATGACAAAGTCACTGGCATATTTCAAATATGCCATAGCAACATACAAATGTGTGGTGCTTGAACTGAGTACTATGATTATTATTCTCAACAGGGGATTTTAGTTGATTTTGATTATTTTTTAGTTCCACTGTGACTAATTTATATATGTCTGGTTTATCAAGTGTGATTGTTTGCAAAGCAAATGTGGGGATAATTCACTAAGGACATGCCGATCCACATTTGTTACAAATTTCTAGATGGAGATCACAGTGCTGCGTCACATACAATAGCTAACACAATTTGGTTTTTCGCACTGAGGTGGGCAGCGTATGTTTTCACTGCATATTTGATGAGGTAAGCTTTAGTTGTCGCAACTGTCAGATTTATTACACTGCAAGCTGATGTGTTGCAATTCAAAGAACGTTTCTGTGCCATCCTCTGCAGTTCAGCTGAGGTGGCAAAATATCAGTAAAATGTCAGTAAACTTAGTTCCGATGGTAAAATGATACTGAAACCATCCATCCTCAAATGCCAGAAACACAATGGGATTTCCTTTCATTGAAGTCACAGGATACATTTAGACTTCAGCTTCTGCTGATTTTCACTCTTTTCGCAAATGTTTTATTGCCTCAAAGCAAAGAGAATGTCAATCCATCGATCTCTTGTCTATCCCTGTTTGCTGCTAGCAGGGTTGCAGGAGGGCTAGAGCGAGTCCCAGCTGTCAGCTGTCCGTCACAGGGTGACACAGAGCCCAACGAGACAGATAACCATGTACACTCACACTCCCTCCTATGGGCAATTTAGACTCACCAGTTCACACAGTGTGTGTTCTCTGGGGCTGCACGCTGGTGTTGTGGTTAGCCGCAAGAGAGTTCCTGGTTTGAATCCCCTGGGGACTAGTGGCCTTTCTGTGTGGTGTTTGCATGTTCTTCCGAGTTTTTTGGGGTAGGCTACTGTGGCTTTCTCCCACCATGTAAAAACATGCATGTAAGGCTCACTAATGACTCTGAATTACCCACTAGAGTAGGTGTGTGTGTATGCGTCTCAGTGTGGAGTAAGTGGTGTAGAATGAATGGATGCATGTTTATTCACTGTGGATGGAGGCGAGGGAATCAGGGGACAACCCACACGGATACATGGAAAAAGGAGAATACGCAAACTCTTCACAGAAAGGCCCACACGAGGGATTCAAACTAGCTGTGAAGACTCATAAAAAGCTCCTAAGAATCACCAAATTGTCTTAAGTTGGTAATATATAAACAGCAATTAAATTAAATTGTTTATGCTCCTTGTCGTTAATACGCTTTGGTTCAGAAAGAGGCTATAGTCTGGGAGATTTTCAGCTTTGATAGGGACAAGGTAAATATACTGAGCTTTATTCCACAACTCTGGGTGCATTATTGTTTGTTCTAAGATGAGTGATTGGATTTTTTGGTACATTTCAAATGAACCAGGAATCTGTGGCCAAATGGAAAAGAAGGTGGGGAGTAAGGGGTGGGGGGTGGAGATACGAGGGGAAATGCCCTGCTGAGAACAGTTACTCAGTATTTGAGTTTGTGTTGCCACCTCATGGTCATCAAAGGTAATTCAGCATGACAAGGCAGACGACCGAGTGAATTTAAGTAATTAGTATCTAAAAGGGGGTCAGAAAATAATGGGCTCCAAACATCAAAACAACGCTGCCATCAGACGGATCACTTTGATGGCCACAGGCTTTGTTGTTGTTCAAGTTGGATGACACTGAAGAGAGCTACCTGCTCTCACTGGGTAATACTTTCAAATCACAGATTAAAGATGCTTCATGCTAAAGAAAATATTAAAGATCCTGTTTTCAAATACGGTTCTTCAGCAGAGAACAAGGAACCCAACATTTCCTGCTGAACAAAAAATACAAAATTACTAAATTCCTGCAAAAGAATATTTGAAAATAGTTGCAGGCATGATTTGAGATTAATGAGGGATGCTTTGAAAAACACTTGGGGATGATATCTGACTTGGACACATCCAAGACCAGCAGATCTTTGTAATATGACGAACTGCATTAAACAGTGCTGGACCACGGATGCCCTCATCCTTCACTAAGTTATTTGTTCCATTAAGATATGAAGCACCTCCAACTTTTCAAAATTCACAGTTGCTGAACCCTAAAAGTGAAATATCTCTTTACTTAAGTAGTTTCATTGGCTGGCAACCTGGATCAAATGTGCAGTGAGGAGGGGAAACCGAAAGAGGAAGTTGTATGTTTCCATTTAACTGCCTTTATTCCCACACTGTGCCAATGAGAAAAAGAATAGAACATTACATCAAGTTTTATCATGGGATATGGACCTATATAACTTTTTTATGGCTAGGTAAAGTAATCTAATCACTTCTGCTGCAGTGGGAAGCTACAATACTGTGTCACTCTGGCTTTGGCTAATACTTTCTTACATTACTCCACAACACACTCTTGAAAGGGAACCTACACCAATAAGGGTTATAGAGAGGGTGTATACGGCTCTTTACTTGGTCAAATTGACTTAGTTTACTTTATGACTCTGGGTACTGTTGACTTTTGTACTCCTCTTCTTTAGATTCCATCACTTTTTGCTTTTACTGCTTTAGCTCAAAGCATGCTTTTTTCTGTTTTCCCCTAAGTAAAAAGACTAAAGCTATAGATTAGGATGTTGTATATGAAAGATGGTCAAATGGACATCAGTGTAAATATTTAATCTCATATTAGCAAAATGTTAACTTTTAACCCACTGGTTAGCTTCACATCATTTCAACATTGCTAGATCATTGACAAAAAAAATCAAATCTGCCAGATTAATCATTTTTAGTGTACAACAGCTTTCACATGCTGCACATCAAAAGATATATACTGTTGTCCATCTAAATTATTTCCATAATTGATGTATAACTCATCCTCTATGCTGGATTCTTCATCTGAAACAGTTTCCTCCATCTGTAAGTGTTTTGAACCAGAAATCCACCTTGGCTTTCCTAAAAGTAGGCAATTGGATCCACTCATTTTTAAATGGACAGGCACAGCCTGAGGAGGGACATATAACAGCCCTTTGGGTGTCTTTTCAAAAATAGCACACACAAACGCACCGAGCGAACCGGATGGATGGAATATGAAGTAGAGGTTACACTCTGAGGTCCTATATGTCCTTGGAGTCCTTAATTATTGTATAAACTTGCAATCTGTTACTCGAAAGGAGCCTCAGGCTCAAAGTCATTATCCTTGTGCATATGATGTACTGCAGTAGGCCTTTCACTCTTTAATACTGATGCATTTGTCATTTGTCTCCCTCAGGTTCGATCTCTGCCGTGGCAGTTTGGTAAGCAAAGTGTTGCCAGAGATAATGAAATATTGAATCTGACTGGAATTTAATTCACCTTCGAATTCTGTGTTTTCACGCCTGTCGTCTCCTCGCTGTCACGTTTTTTTTTTTTTTAACAGCCACACAGAGAGCAAAGCACTGAAAAAAGACCACAGGGCTATTCTGGCAAAGATCATGGTTAAAATGTGTCATTTATCATGTCGGATGCTCTGTGTGTTTGCCAAAGCTATAAAGGAAAAAGAGGCTGAGATTTTAAGTTCTGGACAAAAGGACAACTGCTCGGCCATATTGAGTAGCACTCACAAGGGATGGGATGAAGGAGAAAGCCTGCTTTTCATGTACCAAGCTGCAATCAAGGTTAAAATCCTTGCCTTTTCCCCCATAGTGGTGGTGGTTAATGTATTCAGCCTGCTGATTGATGTTCAGAAAAATAAAAAGGAAATCTGAGGACCTGTCTGTAATGATTGGCAGGCTTGATTTTGCCGCCTTACACGCAGGTTGACAACTGACAAGCTCTTCATGTTGCTGCCACTGTAGTGTGATCAGCGTGATCTGTGTGTGATGTAATATTTGCTGAGTTCCTCATACTCTCTGTCTTTGTGATCTTGAAATGATTTGTGACGGCTGTATAATATTTTAACGTTCGAATTATGCAGCACTTTGAGTCTTTTTATGCATCTCTTTTTTTTGTTTGCTTGCTTTTCTTTAATTTAGTGTTTGTGCTGCAAAAGTCTTTGACCCAGGCAAACACACCCACAATTCCCCACCGTTTCAACCATCAAGTCATATTGATACCTTGTATGTTTTTAACGCCAGCACAAATAGTTTGATAGATGCCCATCAAGAAAAGAGTTGGATATTCTGGAAAAATAAAAATGCACTCCTACCACCAAAGAGCCTTTACCAACCAAATCTACTTTTTCACCTGAGAAAAGGAGCATGCCAGAAATAAACTCACCTTCTCTCTTGTCGTAATGCAGGAATGTCTCTGGAGGCCTGTCTTTATTAAGATAAATGACCCTGTACGGACTGTTTAAAAACATTATCAAATCCAGGACACAGGTCCAATGCTAATGTTGGCCTTGAGCCACAATCAACTCAACTTTGCAAATGTCACCTTGATCAAGTCATCGTGATGAACATGATGCAGAAATCAACTTTTTAAGAGCTGCTGACTGAACCAGTATTAAGTAATGATAACCAAAGATGAGGATGATGATTATTATTAGAATTATCATTATTATCACCCTGTCTAGGATGTACCATTTTGCCCAATATCAGCCGGAATAGGCTTAACATACAAAAAAAATAGAATAAAGGGGAAAAAAGGATACCGCTAACTGTTAGTTTGTCAGCATGTGTTCTTCTTTAGTAACTTTTCAATCCCCAAATGGCTGCCTGAGACTAAACATATCACAGTCTTCAAACTCAGCATTTGTGAAAGCCTGAAGGTGCAACACAGGCGAACTGAAACTGCTGTGGTTGGAGAAAAGGCAATGATGGGATGCTATGTCTTTTTTTTGATAGATTTTGTTTGCTTTTTTTTATAGTTTCAAACCACCAAACACCAAAACAAATACTATTCTTTTCTGCTGCCTGATATGCAGACTTTTGAGCACGTAATCGTGTTTTATGAGATTTCCGGCAACGCCATGTGAAATATGGATGTTGACTCAGTGACAGTGTACAATTAGAAACAATAAAGCCGAGTAAGATCTACAAAATTAGATCTATTTATTTTCATCCAAATGCAAAATGATATTGTTGTGTGACATTTCCCCATTCTATCCGATACTGTATTACTGTTGAACCAGAGGTCAGAGTTTATTTCTAAGAAACGTGTGCAGGAGAAAGAGGGTATACAATAAACAGATAAAGTTTAGGGTAAATGTGAAGAAACGACAAGACAAAAACAAGTTAAGCACTAAAAAAAGAGCGATGATAATGTGAAGACATTGGAAAAGAGCTAAAGCCCTAATGATAATGATGCTGCCTATTGTATCTTTTGTTTATGCTCCAAAGTCATCGGCTTTGTATCTTGTGCTTTCAAGTATTCTCAAGTCGTATAGAAATATGCAAATCACACAAGTACACTCAGGGTGGGGATATGAAGAAGAACTACCAGATGTATTATTATTCATCAGCATTATGTCTTCAACCACTGTGACCAGTGAGCCATGTGCAGAACGGGCTGCATTTTAAAATGCTGAAAAGCGTTTGATCTTGCCATTTCTTCATTCTTTTACCTCTAGTGACAGATACTGCGGTAGAGTAGAGAAAATATGTTTTTCATATGTAGAGCAACTTAATGGACATTATACTAAGAAAAATGTTCTAAATAAAAGTGAAACAAGAAGCACAACTAGATTTTGGCTTTCTTGGAAGAAGCAATTCCCAGCTACAAAATGACTCACATATTTTCTTCTTATTTTTGACAAATGAAGTAAAAGAAAAATATATATTTCCGTGACATTAAGATATTCCAGTACCACAAGTGACTTGAGATTTAACTCAAGCCATAATTTTCAGCGCCACAGAGCATGAATTGGAACTCTCAGTTTTCAGTAACCATTTCTCTTTCATCCACTGAATAATATACATTTAAAATCATGTCCCATCCAGGAAAAAGAGACAGAGATAGATGTGGAGGAATAAGTTTTGCACTGGATTGAAAGGAAATGCTTGTGACAGAGCTCCTCCACTTAAAATGTTCTGATTTGCGAGCATTGAGAAAATGCTGTGGAAAAACAAGTCATGAAAACAAATCTCTACATACATGCTGATTCAAAGCTATAATAACCATAGAGCCTTGGGGCGGGATGTGTATCGTAGAACAACCTTTCAAAAAACTTTTACAGTCTCTGAAAACTTTCTGCATCCTTTCTAAAAAAGGAACTGGATTAGAAGTAACATGAAGCAACAGTGAGGTAACGGAGAGTAAAATGTAAATGAAAAAAGATACATGTGGATAAATGTATTAAATGAAATGTTTTATCACAAGAATTAGAGTGGAATTACTGATGCCAAATGAACAAGTCTTGTACAAATGAAAAAGCAAGTAAAGAAGAGAGAAGACAGGAGCAGTTTAATAAGGATAAGAAAAATATTCAAAGCCTTCTCTTTAAAGGTCCTCCTTGACAGCTCAACCCAGAGGCAACCTCCATTCCCACCTCTCCTCCAGTCTCCTAATCGACTTTACATCCAGGTCCTGTGACAATGACTCAGGTTACATTCTCTGCAGCATTTTCAGGATATCTCCTGACAATCTGAATGTCAACTAGGCAGAGCAATAATGTGTTATAGCCATCTGACTCACCAAGGCATGCCTTATTAGTCTTTGCCTGGCAGCCTATTGTAACCTATTGTAGGAACAGTGTAATATTTCTACATCCAGACACACAAGTGTACACTTTTTCAGGCTATTGGGCTGCAATTAAAGAGCAGTTTAGGGATTCAGTAAAGAAGGCAAACAAATTAAAAGAGAGAAATTCTGTTAAATCATTGCATTATTAGTTCCAAAACACCAACATTCAATTGAGCATTGTTTTTCATTTTTGCAAACCAACTTTCTGTTGCATCTAGATATGAGAATTTAACAGGCTGCACGGTGGTGTGATAGTTAGCACTGTTGCCTCACAGCGGGAGCCTTTCTGATTCGAATTCCAGCTGCTACCTTTTTATTGGGAGCTTTAATGTTCTTTCCGTGGGCTGTCTCCAAAAGCCTGTATTGTATTAGAAGATAGAAGATGGATGGACGATAATTTAACTGAAAATTCACTACACAAATGTCATCCACCCATTTCAAACTCAAAAGACTTGCAAACAAATATTACCATTAATAGAGCTGAAAGACTGATTGGCATACGGTGCATTACTCTACTTAAATAAGACTAATCTTTCTTTGTGCCAGAAAATTCATAAATAATAATAGTATTTTAGCATATATTTACAAGATAAAACTCAGATCACATTAAGGTTAAATATAAACATAGAAATGAACAATACCTGAGGCTCTACTGTGAAATTCAAGGTGAATACTTTAGATTAATAACAATAAAATCAAAGGTTGCGAGCTGAATAGTGAAGGAAATTGTCTTATAGAAGAAATGACACGAGTGGGGAAGTTGGAGAGATGGAAAAGTAATTCCCAGGGGAGAGTGGTTATTATAAACACCTCATTAAGGAAGCTCTCATTGACTAATGGGCACAACACGCAGGCATGCATGCACACTAACTAATAGCAACAAGTGACAGCCAGATGCAGATATCTGACAACTTCAGGAGCATGATCTTTTTATCTTTCCTTTATTTACCCCTTTTACTACCAGTCTCCATATTCACCATTTTTTGCAATGTATACTGGAATCCAAACAATCATCACTAACCTGTTTAGGTAATCATTTCTTATTGCAAGACTTGAATTAGTTATTCAACATAATTTTAACTGTTAAATTGTGCTCCTGTACACAGAAATATAAACATTGAAGTGCACAGTGTGACGCCATTTTCTCACACAGGGAAATATTGAGTTATCTTTCAATTTAAGGTGCTAAAAAGCCCAAATCTTGAGGTTGCAGAGACTTAATTATAATGCTGCACACAGGACTAGTGAGTGCATTATCTTAATATGTAACATTTGCATTCCCTTACATCTTCCTTAAAGACCACTTTACTGTATCAATGGATTGATGCTGATGAGTTTGATTGAATTTTTTTGGCAGTTTTTTTGCCGTTAGACCAGGCATTTGTATGCATCCCTCCAAGGTCTGTTACTGTTTTCATGCACTTTTGGTGTTCATTGTTTCAAAGAAACTAAAAGCGCTGCTTATGACAACAGGGGTGAGCGTGTTATTAATGCTCAGTATTTTCTGTTTTAAATTCAGTTCTCTTTGAATGACTGTGTGCATCATTAAACCTTAACTTGAGTAAGCACATTGTCTTTGATATACTTTTGAATGTGTCGGCACAATGGTTGATCAAATTTGATAGAAGTCTGCTTCAATATAACGCTGCTCCTGCCCTCTGTTTTTGATGTGGCTGCACTATTGACATGACTCTCACTGAAATTACTCTTGCTGTAGCCCCTGCAGGGAAAAAAAAACTGAATCCCCCCCCCCCCCACCACCTTCCCCACTCTCTAAACATGCTTGATCCATGCTGCTGTTCAGTTATGTCCACCAGGAGCTGTGTCACACTGTTTCAATAGATTCCCTCTCACACATCACAACTCGCTACATCTATATTTATCTGTGATTCTTGTGAGTCATAGGGAGGGATGAACAGGGGGTGTCTGTTTGCAGAAGATTGGAAGGGCCATCAGGGTCACGAGCTCGAGTTACAGAATGAGCCGTGAAACTCAGAGATGCTGTCAGGTAAATAAGTCATTTTTGGCATGGGGCACCTACTGGAAACCAACAATGCATGTCAGTACATATATTTCCTGGAAAACAAATTCTTTGTCCAGATATGATATATAAACAGCTATCAGGATACTAGGATAGAGTGAGATCACGCCATGAATTATGGATTTTTGGTTCTGTTCGGTTCCTGTTTTTTTTTCCCAGTTGTAAATTTTCCCGGTTGTTTTGGTTAGTTTATTATCCTTGATTGGTTTCTTTTGTCACATTGAATTCTGCCGTCTTTCTTAGGGGATCCTGCTTCCGTGCTCTTTCTTTGTTTCCTGCTCCTTATTTCGAGGTTCTGTTCTTTATCCATTGTTTCCTCAGCTCAGTCTGGTCAACTACTGCACTCCCTTTACCTGTGCTCATTATGCTCGGCTGTCTCCCCTCACTAATCACTCTCCTCTCTATTACAGCTTCATTTTTTCCGCCTCTTTGTCTGTTACTCATCAGTTGTCTCTTTCTTGCTGTGTCTCTCTCTCTCTCGCACTTTCTTCTAGTTCCTGGGGCCTTGTTCCTTTGTTTCGACGTTTAGGGTTTTGTTTTGTCCTGTTCCTTTTTAGTATTCTGGTTTATTTTAGGGATTTTTCGGCATAGCTGGGCCTTTTGTTATCATTTCATAAATAAATCTGACTTTATCCCCAGCTCCCTAATGTCTGCTTCCGCCCTCTGGGTCCTCCTCTACTCACTCTCCATAACAATTCATTGCATTAATATTCTAAGCCAAGGTGGCAACATCAACAAAAGGATCCTCTGAAAAGAGAAACTTTGCAGCCATATACAGTGAGGATGTAGATTTGTGTCTGAGCTGAAAATGACAAGAACAACTAAAAAACACAACAGTTAAGGCCTGGGTTCGTCACTCCGGCTCATAGAAGACCAAAGAGAGGTGTCCCTCACCCTCTCCACATGCTCTGGGACTTTACCACAACAGAAGGTTAGTGAACAAGCCCTGGAAACTTCTGTCTTTACTCTCAGGTTTCGGTTCCATGAACCGATGCAGTTCACATCTTCCTGAGGTGTATCACAATGCCAACTTAGTGTGGAATTTTTAAGTTTTCTGAAACTGGTAAATCTCCAAGAACAGACCGGGCAGGCCCTCCTGACTAATGAATTATCTTGAAATAAAAAATAACAAACTCGTTTGTTGTGTGGAGGGTTTAAATAATCTCCTCTGTCTCCCTTAGCAAAAGTGCAGTGTTCAGCTTTCGCTGAGATTTATCTTAATTTAATGCATTTTTCAGTTGAAGGAAACGTTTATATAATTCAAAGAGAGATTACTCTAAATCCAAATCCTGTTGAGAATTAAATATCTTAAATGAATGCTGTTTTTATCATTGAACTGTGAAAGATGTCCTATTTTTTAAAAAGATTAGTATTCTCACCAAACTGAGAAATGATTGAAAGAACATTTACAAGATTGATGAAATGCATATGAACCCGCTCAAAACAGATCAACAATTTTCTGAACATCTACTGTATTTTGACAGAATAAACACAAAGAAGGGAACACCCACCAGTTTCATAAAATACACAGTCGTAAACTCTCAGATCTATTCAGGACTTAATGGTGTATCAGTCATTTCAGTGTGCTCACATATTCATGCACTTCTGTTATTTTTACCCTACTTTCTCCTCTTGTTTTGACAGCAGAAGCTGTCTTAGCATGATGCTGCAGTGGGCCTCAAAACCCGGCTGATAAGGGAGAGCCAGAAGTCTATTTCTTTGCCTGAACTGCATTATTGTAGGCTAGCAATCAAACACTAACTTCAGAGAAGTCATCAAAGCACCACACACTGGAGTTAAATTACTTATGGAGGGTGGTTCACATCTTTCTAACCATCTATCTTCATTCAAAGAGGATATTTAAAAACTAGCTTTGGAACATAACCAAGATCTTTCCCACATGGAAAACTCATATATTCAACCATCAGGCCAATCAACTACTAGAGTCACGTTCTTATATACTGTTATGATTTGGAAGGTATTCATGCTAATTTTTTTAAGTCCTATTGCTTATTAGAATAATAATTATAATGATAATTGAAGCATGAAATAAGTTGGAGATGTAGTACCAAAACAGCTTCATACAGGTCATAATAGCAGTGATATTTCTCATTTGCAAACTCATCCTCTTTACTACAACGACAAGCAAAACTGACACTGAGAATAGTCATTCATCCACAAGGAAACTTCTGCCACATTTATGCTGCTGCGAATCAAACTGAGCTAAAGTGTAAAGGATCAATTTAGTACTTGTGGAGGATTTTTTTTTCTTTACCACTAAAAAGGCAACTGAACAGTGTGTGCCTGAAATCCCAGCATCCACTAACAGAAAAGCGACCGCCACTCAGATCAGCATTACAGCTCTGTCTGTTAAATTAAACAGTTGCAGTGGGCATGGGCCGACCTTTTTAGCTCGCACCTTTAGATGGAACACCTTCTTCCAGAACAGCTTCTGCAGCGTTGATTGTGGCAAGCTGCCATCAGTAACAATTTCGATCCCCACAGGATTAATACCAAATCCTAACTAAAAAAAAACAAGCAATGTGCTGGACTAACTCTGTATGCTGCAAATGCTGCCCCGTTTTCTCTGTCCAATCAAGTCTGCCCTCACAGAGTAGCCAGTTTGACCTGCGAATATTCAATGTCCCTGAAGAGTCGTAGTCGTGGATATAATGGCTCTTTTGACTTAAGAAAATGACACAAAAATCAATGGAGACACTGAGATAGGGCAGAAAGACTGGCATGAAAATAATCTCTATCTGTGCATAAAAGAGAACCAATACTTTTTGAGAACAAGCTTTTATTTCCCCAATGTAATTTTAGTTTTGATTTAAAAGTTTTTATTGAATCAGTCTGTCATCTGACGGTGTAATTGAATTTTTTTCAGGAGAAACTAAATGGAGCCAATGTTCTCTTCCTTAAAATAGGGAGTGACTGTTACTTTCACGAAGAAGTAAAATCACATCTACCACCTGGTGTGTTTTTTTTTCCAATCCTTTTTGCGTATTTGCCACTCAAGACTAGAGTTCACTTACCTCTACACTGCTGCTCATATTCAAGTAGTGCTTTGTCAACCCTGTCGGCTTTTTGACTTGTTTTTATTTTCCAAATTTTAACTATCAATAGCTAAATGTCTGTGTTTGGGCTGTCAGTAGTGATTTATTTGCATATTTTAACATCACAGAAATAATTGCCAAATCTGGACGATATTTCTGATTACATTCTACGATATCTTTTTAAAATATATACTCTTAACTCTGTCTAGAGTTATGGATGGTATATGTTACGGTATACTGCAGTCAGTAACAGGTGAATACAAGTTAACACAAGTGCAAACCACGTACCAATCCCCTCACAAAAATAACTCCTAAATTAATTTAGTCAGTTTTGGGGCAGTGAACAATATCTGCATCAATAAACTCGCAGCTTCAAACTTTTTCATGACTTTTTTCATACTGTCTGCCAACGTTACTATGCTCCGTTTTGCTTCCAGAATTTTCATCTGTTGATTAAATGAGAAATGACTTAACTTAATTATCTTCATATTTTAAAATAAATTAAAATCTTGAATTAATTCTCTGAGACTATCTGATAAACTAAAGTAAGACAGCCTCCAAGAGTTAAAGGATTAATTAGAGAGAACGTGTGTTGGAGAGAATTACATAGAAAATAAAGAGAGCAAGAGTGGTAATACCCTTGTGAGCCTTCTGTATTTACTGCACTGTTTAGCAGCTTTCATTTATCTCATGAAAAACTTGCTACACACCCACTACAGACGCACACATATATACTCTATACAAATGGCCCTGTGAGGTCCTTCTCCCCAGACAGCTCGTCTAATTAGCTGCATCTAAATGGATGGGTTAAGCCAAGTTCTTTTTATAGTATGTGCTAATGAAATGTATTTAATTGTGTAACACCACACGCAGCTACTTCCACAGACTTAATACATAACTTTAAAGTCCTTTCTTTTTTTTTCATTACAGCCTGCTGACTTTACCAGGATTTCTTACAGATTCATTTTATCTTTTCCACCACCCAGAAACAGTCTGGGTTTTAACTTTTCATATACCGAGCTTGAAATGTATGGTCAAGAGCTAAAATCAAGACAAATATTACCACACTGGCTGAAGAAAGGGAGAATAAAAAAAGTAAATAAAAGTTCTTGTTATATCAGTCACACACAGACGCACGCCTTCTAGGACATGAATCACTGAGGTAGAAGAGGCCAAAAGGAAGTAACCCTTAAGGAGCTGCAAAGCTCCACAGCAGAGGTCAGAGTTTCTGTCCATCTGACCACCATAAATTCCATAAAGACGTTTATTTAAAAGAACATTGCATAAAGGTTTTTAATAATGGATTTGGAAGGATATGTCCAAGAAAAAAATCGTCTTCCCGGTGTTTATTAAACATAAATGATTGTAAGTCAACATCATTTTCTACACTGTAATAAACCAGAAAATTACAATATTAGTCATTTCTGTAGAGGATGCGCTGAATTGTTTATTATGCTGAAGAACTAATGCATTATTCATCTTTGCACAATCAGCTCCAGGTTGTCCAAACTTGTTATCTATTTAATGATTTTTTTTGTCTAACTTAACATATGTTGAATTTTGCTGCTCAGCTACACATTACAAACACTCCTGCCCATAGAGGTTTTGACCACAAGTACAAAGAACCTACATAAAAACAGACGAACAGGCGGACAAACAGACAGTAAGGCGGACAGACAGGCAGGCTAGCTTACTTTACTTTTTCAGGGTAAAACTGTGGCAAATCTAATTTGTTCCAGAGCAAACCTTATAAAGCAGGACAGGCAACAAGAGACGGTGGAAAAACAAACTGATAGTGATTAGAAGCGCAAGTGAGATAAACTAATGATAGAGGCAGAGGAAGACGGCGCACAAAAGAAATTCAGCCAGACATGTTTGTTTCTCAGTACGAATGCATGTGTGTTTGGATATGGTTGTCTAACTTCTAAATCCTCTGCAAAGTCAGACCAGTATTTCATTCCCGATATGAGTAAACACAAGCCCATGTTCTGTCATCATGACGTTGGTGCCTCAACTGAAAACAAACTGGTTGTTTCCTTCCTCCAACTATGCCAAAAACCTGTTTAACAACAAGCAGATAGGAAGAGCAAATAACTGATGGATGCTAAAAAATAACACTGTTTAAAAATGTAATTATATTTTCTGTCTAACGACAATATAGATGAGGAAACACAAAAATAATACACACAGACCATATTGTTTATGCTTCCTCACAGGCACACATCCCTCACTGCATGGGATAGGCACTCCATGAATAATTTGTGTTCCAGACAATGTTATTATTGACGCTATGGTTTGGATTTTTCATATTTTTTTTACCAATTATATTCAGACTTGATGTTTGGTTAGGAAGTAAAGGACTCCTTCATTTTGGGCCGCCTAGTAGGGGTGATATTTCAGCCTTCATTTTGATATGAGCTCATCACACCTCCTGCTTTGTCCATCTTCTCATTTACACACAACACAGCAGAGCCAGGGCCCTGACTTCGAATTCCCTAAAAAATTCAATCTGGTGGTATCTGTGGGATACGGCCTGAATTTTAGAACATTCTCAGGTCTCAGGAAAGAAGTCGTCAGGTAATAGAAAAGATCTGCTACCCTGTTGTTGGATATTTTAGGAGACCTTCAGATGTTTTTTGTCCACATTGTAACCATCAGAGGTTTTCAAAAGCATTCGCAGAAAGCCAGATGATCATCTTGTAATGTCAGGTCAATATTTCTCCATCTAGCTTTTGTTTAGAGTTCTCATCAGTGCCAGCTACTGAAGACTTATAAACCACCAGAGCACAAGAGATACTGAGGTAAATATTGACATTCTGGACCCTCAGGACAGCCCCGTGTCTGCAAAAACACAACTTATGTACCCCAGGCTGTTTGGTAAAAATTTTATAGAATCGAACGCTTTCCTTGCAGGAAATAGCTCATGTAGGTCATTCTCAGTGGCATGTCCATAATTTCGAATAACACATTGTTTTGATTCTTAAAAATAATCAATATACGTACAATTTAGACAGTGTACCTCCATTTGTTTTCCCAGTCTAACTAACTTTGCAACAAGGGTTGCAACAGCAACAATTAAATCTTACATATGGAAAAAGAGATGGTGCATTTGGTTGTTGATAACAGTTTGGGAGTGCCCCATTTGCATGTATTACTCTTTGTTAGATATTTTGAACTTGCTCTTCTTTCTCAAAAATAGGGAGACAGCGACCTCTACCTGTACGTGCAGCACCTCATCTGTGTGGACACAACAGAATAACAACATTTGATGGAGCTCCGAGGTTTGTGTGGATGCGTCATTTTCATGGCAACTCGCACTGATGAATAATGTATCACAGAAAGAACAAAAACACTTCACTGACACAGCAAATGTCTGCGTTTCAGCAACGTCTGCATTGAAAATGTTCATATTCACAGGGCCACTAGTGAAAAAGTAAAAGTCGAAACACTGTTCTAAATAATGTCTGTTCTTGTAAATAATAAGTAATAATGGTGTCATATCAGTATATGTTAGTTTTGAAAGTTCTTAACTCGGCAACATGTTGTTTAGATGAGGGTTGGAACATCCCATTCTTTCACACTTGGCTATAATGAGCTGCAGTCGTGGTATGGAATTGCTCTCGGGATACCATTACAGCTCTGACAGTTTCCCTTAAGCAAACTCTTCGGGACAACTTTTGGCTGCTGTATTGCGAGTACAAACGGGTGACTGTCAAGTCCAAAGTTGGATGAGTTGGCTGTTAAACTCAGCCTAAAACTGCACAGTAATTAGGACACACAATTCTGGTTCTGTGCTGCTAAAATCAGCAACCCTATTCACAAAATGTTCTTCTTCTGTGTTCTTGTTGGAACCAACCGTCAGCAATTACACTCTGTTTTCTGTTTAAAAATCTCTTATTAATATGAAAAAAACATGATTTACGTATTTGAAAGGATTTAAAGGATTTGCTCTACTAACACGGCCCTGTGCTTGAATCTCAGTTCTAGCTTGACTAATTAATTAACTAAGCACCCATGGATGTATTAAATTACTTTTGTGCACTGCATTTCCTTCCATACTGCCAGTCATGCATACACACCAACCCAAATATCCCATTAAGATTATGAAGAAGCTCTATCTTTATAGATGAGCCCACATGAGCAAGCCCTTTGTTGGTACTTCTCAAAAAAACTGCCAGTCATTACCCAGCCAATACCATCATTGGGAAAAACTGCTAACCTTTTAAATCCTGCTCCAGCAAGTTCCTCATTACATAACAGCTCATCCGTTTTACCCAAAATGTTATCCGTTCAAAAGCACCTCTTATTGTCTTCAGGGGCGGGAGTTTTCAACTTATTCCTTATTCCTTTGCATCACATTTCATGCATTTTTGCTCTGATGGCATGAATGGTAAACAATATGGAACAAAGATATCAGATTAAGAAAATCATTTAACCGATGTGCACATACTCACAGTGACTTTAAGGATAGTTTTTTCAATAGTGCAGGTTTTCACTGCAAAACCCACTTGTTCCTTTGGTCTAATTCAAGAATTGGAGAGAGCTGTGGAGTAGCACACAATGTCTTTTTCCCAGGAGACATGACTACTCTTTCCTGCTTGGAGCCATTCACCCAGAACCAGAAATTCACAGCAGGGAACCTCAGCCTGCAAAGGCTATCCGTCCCCATATTTTACGAAAAAAGATTTTAAAAAAGCGGAATAACCTTATAGGTCTATGAAATGCATGCATAGCGTGTCTCAGATGAATGGTTAGAACCACAATGCACTTTATAATGAGCTCAGTTGCAAAAGTAATTATTTATGAGTCACATTTCTGACCACTGCTCTCAGTTAACCTTCATATGTGGTGCAAAAAATTACTAGTAGACAATCAAAGTAGATTTTGCGCTGGGGTGAACCTTTTTGTGTCACCGTGAACGTCTCAGTTGTCACAGTTCATTTTATAATATTCTCTCACACCTTTAACTTTACGGATTGGTTGATTAAAATTGAGGCTACATCCTGCCCACTTCTATTAGATCAAAGATTTTAAATTGAACCAGAAAACATTTTCTGTAATCATGTAATATATGAGAAACAAAAAGTTGAAGTGGATGTACATCTCCCTCTATTTTTTGTGAAACACTAATTTGGAGATGAAGGCCATGGCTGAGATGACATGACAGATCCTTGAGCAATGATAGCTGTTGGCTTTTTGTTCAGGGAGTTATATTAAAACTGTATCAAAAAGCTTAAAATTTGGGTATATGTCTACATCCATGTTGGCGGGATATCTGCAATTGTGCAGTAATTTATGCAGTTTATATGCTTTTTAATTAGCTAAACAATACTTTGTGTCAAATGGGACATCATTTCCACTGGAGAGCTTTCATTTTTCGAGACTAAATTAAAAATATGGGGTTTAGAAAAAGAAGCCCTTTGTGATCAATGTCTGCAAACAGAAACCATTTTTACCTCTTAAAACATTCTGTCATGGAGCAAATATGTTGTTTTTTCATTTCTATACTTAAATAGTTTGTACAACAGCAAATAAACAGACTTTGTGCCAAGAAACTGAGATGATTGCAAGAGGAGTATTTTATAACGGATCTTATTTCTGTTATTTAGAGAACTACAGGGTCTTTTCTTCAATTTGGCTGCATATAGTGAGTAAAATGCAGTATCTGTGCATTATTTCTATCTTTAATCATAATTTACATGATATCATACAATTTAATACAATTCTTGGTTTCATAAGCACCATGTTGTAGATATGTTTAGTTTAGCTATTTTCTGTGATGCATTCATTTTTAATGAATGTGTTAGAACTCATCTATAAACATAAACAGCAATTAACTGCATCACTGATTTTCACTAATGAAATATTTGTTTTGATACTCATGTCCAATGATTAAATGAGTTATTTTAATTTAAAGGATAAGCTTAAAGTTATTGTTCCCACAGGTGTGAATTTGTCAGCCAGTGCAGTTCAGTTATGCGCTAATAAATAAATAAAAACTACTTTGATGCTTAAAACTAAGGAAATGTGTTTTCTTAAAAGTGACCATCCAGGCATTTAAATGCCTCCGTACTCAAGTAAAAAGAACTTACTAGATATTTACTTTTATTCTAACAGGGAAAAAAGCACCATCTTGTGGTCCAACAGCAAAGACACTGCAGACTGAGCAGATGTAAATTTAATAACAAGACTTTTAGTAACTTTGTATTGCAAAATCTAAAATGCTTTCTATATACATACATACATACATACATACATACATACATACATACATACATA